>JAGFNQ010007997.1:0-30440 GCA_024364735.1 Boesenbergia rotunda
CTCGAACCCTCCCGGCTTAGTTCCCGAGTACAACGACTCACACTAAGACCCTCACAACCTGGCCGACTCTTCACCAACAGCCTCGGCTGTTGCCTTCACGCCCTCTTCATCTTTGGCCCTCATCCCTCGGATGCACACGCAAGCCTCTAGCTTGCCTCCATGCCATCCTTCACGTATATCTCGAAGTTCGTGTCCCTTGGCTCATCGTCCCTGCTATCCACAGTCCCTCGGATGCGCACGCAAGCCTCCAGCTTGCCTCCATGCCATACTTCACCTGACGACATCAACCAAGTCCATGTGTACCTTGTTAGTGATATGAGAAAAGTATCCTAAGGCAATCGCCTTATGATTGTAATCATTTATTTTATAAATAAATATTCACTATTTGAGTATACATGTTTATGTATTTGATTGAGATCTTAACTCATATACTGAATGTCCGCAATATAATTCACAGCATGAGAGAATTTGTGACAAATTCACAACCAGTGATTATCTCTACATGTGCAATTGTGAAGTATTGAAATTGTCCCTAGTCAATGAATTGATAAATACGGACACTATCAATTATGTTGAGACTAGCAAGGGTTATTCTCTAATCAGCTGATTCTCACTGGCTGGTGACATTGGGATGTCCGGAGATAAACATGAATGCTAGTTAAGGGAACTAGTTCATTGGGGTGACTGGCTGTAAAACTTCATATGGTAGTCTACATATAGATATGTCAATGAAGTTCTTACTGCAGCTTAAGTGCGATATTCCTTTGACTTGAGGTGTTCAAGTCATCTTGGTCATGGAGACTTATACTTTGACATCTTAAGCAAGCATCTCCAAGGAGGTGTGGACCCAGGATGATTGGGTATAAGCCGAAGTACCCGAAGATGTTTGGACAGCCTACAAAGGATTCACCACTCATTGCGAGGAGATGTATACCCAAGGCCTATCGTTGGATTGTTACTCGAAGCCTCTGGCCAGAGCATGACATGTTCAGAGTATGAATCTCTTAAATACATGAGAGTAATTAGAATCTATAGGATGAGAAAACGTTACTTGGGCTAGGTGTGACGTAGTCAGTCTAGTGGGGATTGACACACATAGACCATGTCCTGAACCAAGTGGGTATAAGATGGTGAAGGGAATGGGGCACGATTCATTATAGCTGCTGAAGGGTTTCAGAATTATTTCTGAGGTCAACCGTTGATCTTTCGATTAATTGGGGATCATGATGTACTACTAGGTGCCACTCATGATCGTTCTATAATTGGTTAATTATAGACGGCCAACATAAATAGAAAGCCTATTTAGTCACACGCACTATGAGTAATCCGAGGGATTTAAAACGAGTTGAAAATTGGATTTTCCAATCAAGAGAGATTAGGATTGGTTGAGCCAAACGATGAGTCGAATCTGAATTTTTCAGAGATGCATCAGAAGCGTAAAATGGCTAAGTCTTTTGAAGACTTAATAGATGAATTAAATAAGTTTAATTCATTGGGGCATGGCTTGGATGGGCCAGCCAAAGAGGGTCTCCATCCTCTTTGCTTGGCCGGCCACAACAAAGGGAGAGAACCAAGTTTTTAGCTCAATTTATAAAATAAACCAAGTGTGATTTGTTTTATAAAATTATGGATGATATAAATTTTTATATAATAAACCAAGGTTTGGTTTATTTTTTATGGAAATTAAAATGAAACATGGATTGGTTTATTTTATTTTATAAAATCAATCATGGATTGATTTACCATGATAAGAAAATTTATTCCATAAGAAAAAAGAGACTTGGTTGATTTTTATCATGAATTAAAAAATGATAAAACTTGGCATGATGGAATAAGTCATAGAAAATTTATTTCATAAGAAAAAGGAGACTTGGCGGTTGAGAGGCCACTATATAAAGGACCCAAGGCAAGGCTTGGAAAATCAATTGAAGTATTCTTGCCTGGGCTCTCTCCCTCTCCTTCCTTCTTCCTCTTGGTCGGCCACAAGGTTCTTCTCCCTTCATCTTGCCATGAGCACAAGGAGAAGCACCGAGGCGACGAAGTTCTTCCGTTAGGACTATCTTCCTCTCCAGCCATCATCACCTTGGGATTGGGCGCAAGTCATCTTCCTCCTTCTCGCCGGAATTGTGATTTCGGCCAACCTTGGTAGTGAGTTTTTCCGATGTGATTACTTCTCTCTTGGTTTTTCTTGTCGCGTTCTCGGAGAATCTAGTAGTTCTCGAGAACATGAAACTCATGGTTTTGTGAAGTCAGCCCGAAGATACTCGGCGTGGACGCGAATAGAGGCAGAGCTTCCGAGGGACGCTTACGGTTGGATCCCGTCCCTTCCTTCGAGTTACGCGAGGTAATAAGTAAATTAGGTTACATTTCTGTAAAATTTTAAATATATGATCATGTCTACACAAGATAAAGTTGCATGCTTAGATGTGTGGTTAAATAATTTGAGAAATTATTTATGCTAAACCTTCCGCTGCACGTAATTAATTTTAAAATTACGAACCCGCATCCATGTCAACATGCACCTGGTCCCTACAGTGTTATCAGAGCCGAGGTTTGTGTTCGACATAATCATATAATTGTTTTTGTGGAAAACTTTGTCATGATCTCAATTTTGGAAAATTTTTCAATTATGGAAACTTTCCAATAATGGTAAATTTTTGATTTAGGAATTTCAAAGTTTGGAAATCATCATGAAATTTCGCAAACTTTTGAAATATCTCCATTTCTGAAATTTTATGATAATTGTGAAAACTTTTCAATTTTGGAAAAACGTAAGTTTTCTTTATACCAGAAACTTACAATTATTCTAAAAATCTTTTATTTTTGGAAACTTTTCATTTATGGAAAGCTCGCAATTTTGGGCACTTTCTTTCACGAAAGTCTAGACAAATTATGGGAATATTAATTAGCATT
Source organism: Boesenbergia rotunda (assembly GCA_024364735.1). Classification (NCBI taxonomy): domain Eukaryota; kingdom Viridiplantae; phylum Streptophyta; class Magnoliopsida; order Zingiberales; family Zingiberaceae; genus Boesenbergia; species Boesenbergia rotunda. Next base: position 2,914 of record JAGFNQ010007997.1, read on the forward strand.
TAAATTCATAATTGAAAATTAAATTATTTACAAAATTCTTTATTTTGGATTGAGCCTCGGGGAGCCGTCCAATTTAAAGTTAGTTGTTATAATTGAATTTCCTAAATTGAATTTAAACTGTCAAAATTTTAATTTGGATTGAGCCTCGGGGAGCCGTCCAAATTAAATTATTAATTTTTCATAAATAAAATATGTGATCAAATCTTGAAAATTTTTGAGGTGATTCTCAAACGATAATTTCCTTATTTGATTTATGAGGTGATGCTCTTACATATTATTGTCTCCAAAATTAATTAGGAAAATTATTTCCTATAGAGTATATTTCCTTAAATAAGATTTTTATGAAAATAATATGTGGTTGAATTAAGGGAATATGTCTCTTAATTTAATAAGATTTGATTTAGAGATATCAAAGTCTTAAACATATTAATTCCGAAATTGATTATGATAATTTAGGAAATTGTTTCCCAAAAATAATTCCTTGAATAAAGTATGAAATTAGAATTAGGAAATCCGGTTCCTAATTCAATTAATGAGACTTGATAAATTAAGTCGCATACATACTTTATTAAGGAAATCGTTAGAACATGACATAATTATATGTCATGAATGTGCATAAAAGAAAAGGATGAGACCCAAAACCCCTTACATAATATTAAGGCCAACACCTTCCATTAATATGGTTAGAACCAGAGTTTTGTTTCTTGTTTGGGTTGATGGACACATCCATGCCCGGCTTGAACCTCAACATGTTCAAACTATGGAATTAGTTTATGATTAATATAGTTGGAGTAAGAGGTCAATCATTAGTTTTGGTTGTTGGACACATCCAAGACTGACTAAACGGTTGAATGAGCCCCAACCATATTAAAACTATTTCTTGATTAGCCTTAAGCTTGGAGCATCGATTTATTGTGCCACAGCCAAGGTCGATGTAAAGAGAGGTGCAGTTGGGTGCTATGTGTATTGTTGCATACTTGTTACTGAGTTAACAACCCAATGATTTATGCAAACATTCAATTAGTTGATAGCATAATGTGATAGTTACATATGTATAATATGTAATCGGTATAATTACCTACCTTCATAGCTAAGAATAACTTGATGGACTCTAGCCATGGTTGTTCTTATCTATGGTTGGATATCAACCTATTTGGAGATGTTTCTACGATCTCCCAAATTGATAAAAAGGGTTATTCAATTCAAAAAATAAATATGATTTAATTAATGTATATTGATGCATTCTTTATCATTCTCATCACATAACCTCAATTTGTATTTCTAGGATAATCACCTGATCATGTCTTCTCTGAATTTACGTTCCATTTTGGACACCAATAAGCTGACTGGGCCAAAGTTCATGGACTGGCTTCGAAACCTGAGGATAGTCCTCAAGGTAGAAAAGCTTGCTTATGTCCTTAAAGAACAACTTCCCAACTATCCTCCTAAAGATGCAACTCCAGACCAGTTAGTAGCCTATCAGAAACATGTGGCCGATTCTGAACTTGTGAGTTGCATCATGCTGGCCGCTATGGTACCTGAGCTACAAAAGTAGCATGAGCATATGGATGCTCATACCATCGTCTTCCATCTTCATGAGCTGTTTGACGAGCAGGCGAGATTCGAAAGGTTTGAGGTCTCCAGACTCCTCTTCACCTCTAAGATGCAGGAAGGCACTTCTGTTTCACAGTTTGTGTTGAAGATGTTGGGGTACATTGAGCGACTAGGCACACTCGGATTTGCAATGGATCACGAACTGAGTATTGACTTAATTCTGCATTGTTTGCCTAAGAGTTACTCACAGTTTGTGATGAACTATCGGATGAACAAACTAGAAACTACCATTCCTGAGTTGCTTAACCTGCTGAAGACTGTTGAGCCTTTTGTAAAGCAGGAACAGAAGACGGTACTGTTAGTTGGTTCCTCAAAGAAAGGTTCTAAGAGGAAGCCCAAAGAACAAAATAAGGGAAGGAAGAAAAGGCCAAAAAGATTGAAAAGACACCAAAAGGCACTTGCCATCATTGCGGCAAGGAGGGCCACTGGCAAAGAAACTGCAAGGTTTATCTTGAGTCCTTGAAGAAGAAGGCATTCGATGCCCCATCCTCTTCAGGTATCTTCGTTATTGAATGTCACTCTATTTCCTCGTACACCTGGGTACTTGATACTGGGTGTAGCTCACATATAGGTAATGACATACAGGGGCTAAGGAATAGAAGAAGACTCGTCAAGGGAGAAGTGAATTTGCGAGTTGGAAATGGATCAAAGATTGCTGTTGTTGCCATCGGAACATATTTGCTAAAGCTCCCTACTGGACTTGTCTTAGAATTGGATAATTGTTATTTTGTTCCATCGTTAATAAAGAACATTGTATCTATTTCATGCTTGAATAAAAAGGGTTATCATTTAACTTTTAGTAACAATTGCTGTTACATAACTTTAAATGGTGTTCTTTATGGGACTAGAACTTTATGCAATGGTATCTACACGTTAGATATATCCAGTGACGTTTTCAATATCGAAGTTAGCAACAAATGTGTTCGAATAGATAATCAAATAGACTCCTATACGTGGCATTGTCGTCTTGGCCATGTAAGCAAGAAACGCATGACTAAATTACACCGATGTGGAATTCTGGAATCATTTGAACCTAGTTCATTTGATACATGTGAATCATGCTTAAAAGGCAAGATGACAAAATTACCCTTTTCCGAAAAAGGTAAACCAGTGGGAGAATTGCTTGGTCTAATACATACTGATGTATGTGGACCAATGTCAACTCTTGCACAAGGAGGCTATAACTACTTCATTACCTTTATCGATGATCACTCACGATTCGGGTATGTGTTCTTAATGAAACACAAATCTGAAGCTTTTGAGAAATTCAAAGAGTTCAGAAGTGAAGTAGAGAATAGCTTGGCAAAACTATTAAGATACTTCGATCCGATCGGGGTGGTGAATACTTAAGTCAAGAGTTTCAAGATTATCTTAGGGACAATGGGATATTGTCTCAATGGACTCCGCCATATACACCACAGCATAATGGTGTATCTGAGAGGCGTAACCGAAACTTGATGGACATAGTTAGATCTATGATGAATCATGCAACTCTTCCAAAATCCTTTTGGGGATATGCGCTTAAGATAGCTATTTACTTACTAAACAGAGTCCCGACCAAGGTAGTCTCTACTACTCCATATGAGATGTGGAATAGTAAGAAACCTCATTTATGTCACCTAAAGATATGGGGTTGTCCTGCTTATGTAAAGCGGACTGTATTAGACAAATTAGATGCTAAGTCTGATAAATGTCTATTTATTGGATACCCTAAGGAAACGAAAAGTTACCAATTCTATCATCCCTTGGAACAAAAGGTGTTTGTTTCAAGGCATGCTGTATTTCTAGAAAAAGAATTTCTTTTACAAGAAAACAGTGGGAGTAGCATTAAACTTGAAGAAGTTCAAGAAACTCCAATAGACATTACAGAGACACCTAGTCTAGATCCACAACCAATTACTCATTAATGATGACGAACCTATCAGTTATGAAGATGTTCTGAAAAATTCAGAAAGGGATAAATGGCTTGAAGCTAGGGGTGTCAAAAATCAACACGACCCGACGACCCAACCCGAATCGACCCGAAAAAAATCGGGTTCGGGTTGAAAATTTTCGGATTCAGGTCGGGTCGGGTTGGGGGGTCGGGTGAAAAATTTCGGGTTGGGTCGGGTCGGGTCGGGTCGGGTCGGGTTGACCCGAATTTAATATTTAGGATTTTTGGGGTTAAATCAATTTTATTTGAAAATTAGATATTTTATGTATATTAATATCAATATAGTATGATCATGATGAAGTATGAGATAAAAGTGAAGAATTATAGGAAAATGGCAAAAAAGACGTTTTAAATCGATTTTCGGGTTATTCGGGTCGGGTCGGGTTGGTCGGGTTGGTCGGGTTCGGGTTCGGGTTTGGGGGTTTCGGGTTGAAATCAGGTTCGGATCGGGTTCGGGTTGGGAATTAAAAAAAAAATTCGCAACCCGACCCGAACCCGACCCGACCCACCCGAATTGACACCCCTACTTGAAGCCATGAAGTCGGAAATGGATTCCATGTACAAAAATCAAGTATGGGACTTGGTTAACCCACCTGAAGGGATTAAGCCCATAGGGTGCATGTGGGTTTTCAAGAAGAAAATCGACATAGAAGGTAATGTTGATACCTTTAAGGCTAGATTAGTGGCAAAAGGATATCGTCAGAAACAAGGAATTGATTATGACGAAACATATTCGCCAGTAGCTATGCTTAAATCCATTCGGATGCTCCTGGCCATAGCAGCTCATTATGATTATGAGATATGGCAAATGGATGTGAAAATAACTTTCCTTAATGGAAACCTGCTTGAAGATGTATACATGATACAACCTGAAGGTTTCACATCGATCAATAAAACCAAAGTATGCAAGCTTCGACGATCCATATATGGACTAAAGCAAGCATCCGGGAGCTGGAACATCCGTTTTGATGAGACAATCAAAGAGTTTGATTTCTCACAAAATCCTGACGAACCTTGTGTGTACAAGAAGGTTAGTGGGAGTGCAGTCATATTTCTAGTGTTATATGTCGATGACATATTACTTGTAGGAAACAATATATCAGTCTTACAGTCAGTTAAAATTTGGTTGTCCAAAATTTTCTCCATGAAAGACCTGGGAGAAGCAACCTATATCCTTGAGATTAGAATCTATAGAGATAGATCAAAACGGTTGCTTGGTCTTTCGCAGTCTACATATATAGACCGAGTGCTAGAAAGGTTTAGCATGTCGGAATCCAAGAAAGGTTACCTTCCCATCAGGCATGAGATCAACCTTTCGAAATCTATGTGTCCGCGCACAGAAGATGAGAGGATTTGCATGAATAAGATTTCTTATGCATCCGCGATAGGATCTATCATGTATGCTATGTTATGTACTAGGCCCGACTTATCGTATGCTCTGAGCATCATAAGCAGATACCAGTTTGATCCAGGAATGGATCATTGGGCGACTGTCAAGTCAATCCTCAAGTACTTAGGAAGAACTAAGGATGTGTTCCTAATATATGGAGAAGGTGATATGGTAATACGTGGGTATACAGATGTCAGTTTCCAGACAGATAAAGATGACTCCAAATCTCAATCTGGATACGTATTTATTTTGAATGGAAGCGCAATAAGTTGGAAGAGTTCCAAGGAAGACACCGTAGCAGATTCTACCACGGAAGCGGAATATATTGCAGCTTCGGAAGTAGCAAAGGAAGCAGTCTGGATCAAGAAGTTTGTCTCAGAACTTGGTGTGGTTCCAACCATTGATGAAGTAATACCGGTTTACTGCAACAATAATGGAGCTATTGCACAAGCAAAGGAACTAAGGTCTCATCAGCGATCCAAACATATGCTTCGCCGCTATCATCTGATCAGAGAGATTATAAGTACGAATGATATACAAATTGAGAAAATTCCCAGTGAAAGGAATTTAGCGGATCCTTTAACTAAGGTCTTGCCTCAAAGCAAGTTTGAGAGTCATGTTAGAGCCTGTGGTATTGGATACCGTAGCGATTGGCATTAGGACAAGTGGGAGTTTGTTAGTGATATGAGAAAAGTGTCCTAAGGCAATCGCCTTATGATTGTAATCATTTATTTTATAAATGAATATTCACTATTTAAGTATACATGTTTATGTATTTGATTGAGATTATAAACTCATTTACTGAATGTCCGCAATACAATTCACAGCATGAGAGAATTTGTGACAAATTCACAACTAGTGATTATCTCTACATGTGCAATTGTGAAGTATTGAAATTGTCCCTAGTCGATGAATTGATAAATACGGACACTATCAATTCTGTTGAGACTAGCATGGGTTATTCTCTAATCAACTGATTCTCACTGGCTGGTGACATTGGGATGTCCGGAGATAAACATGAATGCTAGTTAAGGAAACTAGTTCATTGGAGTGACTTGTTAAAAAACTTCATATGGTAGTCTACATATAGATATGTCAATGAAGTTCTTTCTGCAGCTTAAGTGCGATGTTCCTTTGACTTGCGGTGTTCAAGTCATCTTGGTCATGGAGACTTATACTTTGACATCTTAAGCAAGCATCTCCAAGGAGGTGTGGACCCAGGATGATTGGGTATAAGCCGAAGTGCCCGAAGATGTTTGAACAGCCTACAAAGGATTCACCACTCCTTGCGAGGAGATGTATACCCAAGGCCTATCGTCGGATTGTTACTCGAAGCCTCTGTCCAGAGCATGACATGTTCAGAGTATGAATCTCTTAAATACATGAGAGTAATTAGAATTTGTAGGACGAGAAAATGTTACTTGGGCTAGGTGTGACGTAGTCAGCCTAGTGGGGACTGACACACATAGACCATGTTCTGAACCAAGTGGGTATAAGATGGTGAAGGGAATAGGGCACAATTCATTATAGCTGCTGAAGGGTTTCAGAATTATTTCTAAGGTCAACCGTTGATCTTTCGATTAATTGGGGATCATGATGTACTACTAAGTGCCACTCATGATCATTCTATAATTGGTTAATTATAGGCGGCCAATATAAATCGAAAGCCTATTTAGTCACACGCACTACGAGTAATCCGAGAGATTTAAAACGAGTTGAAAATTAGATTTTCCAATCAAGAGAGATTAGGTTTGGTTGAGCCAAACGATGAGTCGAATCTGAATTTTTCAGAGACGCATCGGAAGCATAAAATGGCTAAGTCTTTTGAAGACTTAATAGATGAATTAAATAAGTTTAATTCATTGGGGCATGGCTTGGATGGGCCAGCCAAAGAGGGTCTCCATCCTCTTTGCTTGGCCGGCCACAACAAAGGGAGAGAACTAAGTTTTTAGCTCAATTTATAAAATAAACCAATTGTGATTTGTTTTATAAAATTATGGATGATATAAATTTTTATATAATAAACCAAGGTTTGGTTTATTTTTTATGGAAATTAAAATGAACCATGGATTGGTTTATTTTATTTTATAAAATCAATCATGGATTGATTTACCATGATAAGAAAATTTATTCCATAAGAAAAAAGAGACTTGGTTGATTTTTATCATGAATTAAAAAATGATAAAACTTGGCATGATGGAATAAGTCATAGAAAATTTATTTCATAAGAAAAAGGAGACTTGGCGGTTGAGAGGCCACTATATAAAGGACCCAAGACAAGGCTTGGAAAATCAATTGAAGTATTCTTGCCTGGGCTCTCTCCCTCTCCTTCCCTCTTCCTCTTGGTCGGCCACAAGGTTCTTCTCCCTTCTTCTTGCCATGAGCACAAGGAGAAGCACCGAGGCGACGAAGTTCTTCCGTTAGGACTATCTTCCTCTCCAGCCATCATCACCTTGGGATTGGGCGCAAGTCATCTTCCTCCTTCTCGCCGGAATTGTGATTCCGGCCAACCTTGGTAGTGAGTTTTTTCGATGTGATTACTTCACTCTTGGTTTTTCTTGTCGCATTCTCGGAGATCTAGTAGTTCTCGAGAACACGAAACTCGTGGTTTTGTGAAGTCAGCCCGAAGATACTCGGCGTGGACGCGAATAGAGGCAGAGCTTCCGAGGGACGCTTACGGTTGGATCCCGTCCCTTCCTTCGAGTTACGCGAGGTAATAAGTAAATTAGGTTACATTTCTGTAAAATTTTAAATATATGATCATGTCTACACAAGATAAAGTTGCATGCTTAGATGTGTGGTTAAATAATTTGAGAAATTATTTATGCTAAACCTTCCGCTGCACGTAATTAATTTTAAAATTACGAACCCGCATCCATGTCAACATGCACCCGGTCCCTACATACCTGTACACCTGCACACTTATGTACACATATTAGTCCGACAACATATCTTAACTTCACCATATTGACCACACACATCAAAATCCCATGCTCCTCTATATCATCTCAGGGTCGATTGCCCCAACAAAGTTAAGGGGGAAATCAAAATCAAAACATTTCACTAATTTTTTTTTTTTTTGAAAACTTGTTTGATTTGAAATATTTTCAAATATTTTTTTTTGCTTGAAAAATCTCTTTGAAAATTTCAAATAAAACTATTTTTAAAAACCCATTAGTATATGTCTTGGTGATTTACCTTGATTATTTCTTACATACCTTGGAGATTTTAAAAAAATGTTTTTTAATAGTTGCAAGTGTTTTTTTAGCTTGATTATTTCTCACTTAACATTTTGAAAGACATTTATTTAAGACTTTTAAAGACTTCGTATTTAAAAACTCCTGGATCAAAACTCAAAATTTATGTCTTAAAAAGTAGTTTCAAATTGACCTAAAATTATTATAGACTTAATTTTTTGAAATGTTTGATCCAATTCCAATCTGGTCTATATTCTCACTTATGCAAAAATTTTATTTATCATGATTGAGTATTGCTTATCATTTATACTTTTTTGATGAATGACAAAGAGGAGGGTAAGGGTTAAAGACTAGAAAAATCTAAAATAACCCTACCTAATAGCATTTTCATTGTTTTCATATTATTATGCTTTTTTCTACCTTTAACTTGGTTTATCATTACATCAAAAATGAAGAGATTGTTAATGCAGTTTGTACTAACGGTCAAACTTAGGTTTTGATGTATGACAAAAGGGTTAAAGTTAGGTATGTTGTTGTTTAATGTTGTTACCATGTGTATAGGATTGAAAGACTTGCGACTTGACACTATGCTAAAGTCCAAGGTGGTTGAGTCTTGGCAGGAAGCCTAGTTGGGTTCACGGGACCTAACAACTAACTGATGCTCAAGTTGTTGGAGACCTGGCATGAAGTTTAGTTGGGTCCACTGGACCAGAAAGTTGGCTGAAAGACCTGGTGTGTTGAGGAACTGAATAAGTCTGCACAAGGTAAGTAAGATAAATCACTGGAGGAGTGAAATCTGGTGAAGATGAGTCCCCGTTGGGACTGCAAGTGCAATTCAGCTTAGAACTATTTTGGAGCTCTAAGATAAAACTTTTTGACTAGATTTTGATCTTGGGAAGACAGGGTATATTTAATACTAAGTCTATTTTTTCTGGTCTATACTTGTATTAACTTTGTGTTGTAGGGTATAATTTATTCTAGACTAACGTTGTTTTGTAGGGTTAGTTTTGCAAAATTTACCTCGGATGAACAGTAGCCAAGGTGCCTCAAATTGGACCTAAGGTGCTTTAGTTCAGTCTGGAGGCACCTCAGATGGCTAAATGTGCCTCAGTTGGGATCCGAGGCACCTCAGTTGGGATCCGAGGCACCTTAGTTTGGATCTAAGGTGCCTTCTAGAGGATAATCAGTGACATCTCCAGATCTAATAGAGTTTTTAGATCTAAGGCACCTCAGTTGGGATCTAAGACACCTTAGTTGGGAACTGAGGCCCGTTAGCTGCCTTATAAAAGTAGAAGTCGACTAAAGGCTGAAAAACGACTTCTCCACTTCGATCTTGAGCTCCGACGATCATTTTGCTTCCTTGTCTTCTTGCTACGACCCTGCTACGACTCGAATACATCCTACCGCTGTCGAAAGACTAACACCAACACATGAGTGCTCACATCTGAAGATTCAAAAAGTGTTAGTAACAATTTAAGTTTTTGTACTTAATTCATATATACACTTAAGGACAGTATAGGGTATTACACTGCTTCTTTTTCTTGTATTCGACTACTCTACTAGGAGTTTACCAGTGGAGAGATTAGTTGATTATCTATTAGAAAGGTCCAAGAGACTTGGGTCTTGGAATAGGAGTCACCAAAGACTCTGAACCAAGTAAAATCGAACCGTGTTGACTTGTACATTTCGTTTGTATTCTTCCGTTGTGCACTTACTTTCTTTAATTCTAAAAAAGCAAATTGCTATTTTAAAAGTCATGTGATTCACCACCCCCCCCCTTTCACATACATCGGTCTTACAGAAAGATCGTCTAAGAAAGAGGGATTCAACCATTTTATCAATTGTGTCAAAGTTGAGCAAAGATTTAGCTTGGAAGAGCGAGAATGGTATTAGAATTGTGTACTTGTTGCATTTAGAGAAACTTCTAGTTGCTAAAGTGCCATCAAGCAATCTGAAGGCTACCTCTCATATCGAGTCAAGGTACAAGCTACTGAAGAGGTAATTCTATGCTATCAATGAGATGTTGAATCATAACAGTAGATTTGGGTGGAACAATATTAAGAAGTGTATCATTACAACAAAGGATGTCTTTGATAATTGGGTCAAGGTAACCTTTTTTATTTTTGTGATTTTTCATTTCTTTGATGATTGTTTTTTTACTAATGATATGTTTTTAATTTAGAGGCATCCAACCACTATTGGATTAAGGAACAAAGTGTTCTCCCACCTTGATGACTTAATGCCTGTGTGGGGGAAGATTATGCCATAGGAGCTAGTGTTGAAACCCCAGCTGATGTAGTAGAAAAGAGAAATTTATGTGATGAAGAGGTTGATACATTTGAGCGTGAAATAGACAAACGAATTGAAAGCTAAGTCACGAAGATGAAGAATTTGTTAGAGATGAAACAAGGAAATCTGAGATGGAGACTCCAAATTCATCAATTTATCCATAAAGCAAGAAGCCAACCACAAGAAAGAAAAAGAGAAGTTTGATGATGTCTAGGTGACTTGGTGGGAGAGATTCGCAAGTATCTTACAACTATTACAGAGGCTAATGAGGAGATTAAGAGAATTTTATCTACATCTTCAAGAAATAAACTGAGAGCAGTGGTAGAAAAATAATGATATATAATGAGTTAATAGAACTTTCTGACTTCTCTCAACAAAGAATTATGAATGTCGGAGAGTAAATTTTAAAGGATGAACACAAGATTGATAATTTTTTTGCATTGCCAAAGGTACTTAGGAGAGATTATATGGTGAAGTAGTTCTTTGAGATCAATCCATATAAAACAAGCTTTGACTTTCAAAATGAATTAGATATTTGAATTAGAACGTTAGTACTTAATTATTTTGATATGTTTTTGGATAATCATGAAATTATTTGGACAATGTTATTGGATGAATGCAATTTTGGATTTAACTTGTTGGATGATTTTCATTTTGGACAGAACTTATGGGATATGTATGCCACTTAATCCAGAGATATTATTCATACCATTTTTTTATGGCTTTTTACCAAAGGGTGTACCCAAGAATTGGTAATTACCAAAAGGAGCACCATGCTTTCTTTTTTACCATTGGGCGCATCCATATAGTGAACTTCCTATTATACCCCGCCCGCCAAGTGATGTCTTTCTCAATTCACATTTTCGAGACTTCCAAACCACTTTATCATTAAAATATTATTTTATGGTTCGGATGAACATGGATTGGAATTTTTCATCTCTCAGTACAACGTAAATGGTATTGTCGAAGGTGGCGGACATTGTGCTATCGTCATGAGCTCATCCCCCGAATTCGTCCCCAGAACCAAAACCTTGGGAAGTCTCCTTAGTGTTTGTGTGTGTCCCAGAGGCGGCTGTAAGTGTTAACGTTGAAGTCTAGACTGCTCGGCACTATCCAAAGTAGGGGTTAGGGTTTTTGCAAGGCTTATATTTTTGATAATGGAAGGAGAAAGGTCTGTGACAGTTTCAGCGTCTTCTTCCTTGGCATTATCCAGCAAGGTATGTTAGCAATAGTCTTAGGTCAAAACAGCAGAGTTGTGCACATGTTTAAACTTATTTTTGATGAATAAATTTGTAATGTATAAAAACTGTAGGCTTCAGATGACTTTGGAAAAAAATTACATTGGTGCAGTGTTTTAGGGCACTTTAAACATTTTTTTGAAGCATTTCAAATTTTAAATGATCGAGACTTTGTGAAGATCAAAGAGTCGCTCTTCAGTATTTTCTTGGACATACAATAATTGCAGCATATCCGTGGAATTTTGGTGAATATATTCGAAAGTTGGGATTCAAACTCGCAAGTTTTTAAATTCTCAGGTAATAGTTTTAGTTATGAATTATAAACAATATCTATAATAAGATAAAATAGGGATAAAGATGACCCGAAATGATTTAATTTCTTGGCATTTCACTTATTTCATTTCAGGCCTACCAAGGGCCTGAAGTGAAATCACTTCAGGCCCTCGGTAGGCCTAAAGTGATTTCACTTCAGGTCCAACGTGGCCTGAAGTGAAATCACTTCAGGCCCACGTTGGGCCTGAAATGATTTCATTTCAGGCCCAACGTGGGTCTGAAATGAAGTTATTTCAGGCCCACGTTGGGCCTGAAATAAAATGATTTCAAGCCCAATGTGAAATCATTTGAAGCCTATATTCTTGATGATAACTAAATATTTTAAATGTTTCAGGTGTACCGGTTGCGTTCACCAGACGAGATGTTGCTTTGTTACTGGGTATAGTGGACCATGGTGTTTCGGTTCCTATTAATTCAACTAAAGCATCGGGTGACCTCTATCTTACTTACTTCTCAAAAGAAAAACCTACCAGAACAAGAATTGAGAAGTTACTTAAATATTATTCAAAAAGTATTGAATCAGAGGATGATGTTTTATTAGTGTGTAAATTCTATATTTTGTATATATTTATTTGTATTTTATTTTCGTTTAGTACATATAAGGTCCCTCTAGGTCTTGTAGATATAGTAGATGATTATGAGAATCTTGCTAGATTCAACTGGGTGGAAGCTATCCATCAATTTTTGTCTCCACAATTACCTAATATTGGGGACTTATTTTCATCAACTCAGGGATACCAGACCAGCACCAACCTCCCTTACCTAAAGGGGTTTGCTGGGCTCTTGGAAGTGAGTAGAATTTTCTTGTTAAATTTTATAATATTTTGCTGTCATTAATGTATTTGGCTGGAAAACTTGGTGTAGGTATGGTTTTTGGAGCATGTACCCATTCAAAAATCATTCAATGTTGAAGGACCCCGAATAAATAAGTGGAGGAATATTCCTTTGCATATTAGTCGGGTGAGAGCCCTTGTCGACCGACTCTCGCTGGAAGAGATAATTATTCTAAACTGTGAGCTATGTTAGTTTGATATAGAAGCAGTAACATTTGTGTACTTATTAATTGATAGGTCATTGTAGAAATAATTCCTAACCTACATGAGAACAATTTGTTTGAAATCCTTGATATCGGTGATGACATTCCACGGCCAATGGAGACATCGCAAGGAGATGACACAAAAGATGTAAGGCTATGTGGTGAATGCATTCTTAAAGACAAGCAAATCAAGGAGCTGACAGAGGAGAATATTTATCTGAATGAAAGGGTTAAGTAATTACTTTCAATAATTGAAATAAAGGGCATGGGGGCTCAAGAAAGCAATCCTATAGTCGATCCTCTTCTGATCCAGTATATTGTAGAACAAGGAGAGGATGTGACCGAACTCGGTATGATTACAGGGATACTCCAATTGACAATCTAATATGACACCAGCTATTACCAAAGGGGAAGCGGAGCAAGAAACAAATATTAAATGTCATGGACAAGGGAAAAAGGAAAATTAGTGAGGAGGATATGGATGAAGTAAGAGAAACCATAACTGTAATGGAAGTCATGTCTGAAGAAGACACTGAGGAGGAAACAAGAAGGACCTCCGAACTATACAAAATGAGGCAACAAAGCATTGATGTTTGTGATTTACTTTCATATAAAATACCTCAATTTTATTGAATTTGGTCATTAATTAGTTTTTTGAAAATGTATCGATGTAGTTTATGAAGAAGCATTTTATGAATTCAAAGAAGAAAAATCAAGATAAAAAAGTGGTCTACCTAATAAATAAATTGGAGAACCTAAAGTAAGTTACAAAACATAATTTAGTTAATATAGCTTGTTCTTTAATATATAATCTTATCCATTTACTTGGCAGGTTGGCATCTGAATTATTTGGGAGGATGCACCTGCCCTTTGCTTTGAATTTGCATTCATTCTTACAAATCCTCAATGGAGAGGTTTTTACAAAAGGCGAGGTAATTGATGCCTTTTGTAAAATTCTATTTAGGGGAGCATCCGCATGTGATAGGCCATACAACAAGTCAATATATTGTTCAACCTTCTTCACAGTAAGTGATGTAAATAAATTTACAAGATAGATTATAGAAGACCTAATATTATGATTTGGCTATTAATAATTTTCTGTATGCAATTTTTTAGGCATCAATAAGATTGTCAAGAAAGGTTTCCCTGCAACAAGTGATGAAGATTGATATGATAGAACAAGGGTTTAGATATATTTTAATACCTTTATGCAGTGATAATACACACTTTCACTTGTTGGCGGTAGATACAGAAGTCATGACTTTCAATCATTTAAATTCTCTTGCTAGTGGCCGTATAAGAATGATTTTGACTCAGCGGTGAGCAACCTTTATTCATATATATGTTAATCATTTTGTCTAAAACATCATTCATGGTGATTATTAAAATCATGATATATTTTATAGGTAAAAGAACTTAAACAATATAGTCGTGAGGAACTTACGGCTATTCATCCATATCTACAAAGTCATCATCCCTTGGACAATTGGCCCTCCGTCAGTCAAAAATGCCCTCAACAAAAACATAGGTAAGTAAATGGGGATGAGTTTAAAAATATGAAAGTATTTTATATACCCACTTATTGAAATAAAAAATACTCTATTGTTATTTTTAGAGTGGACTGTGCCTTTTTTGTGATGAAATACGTTTGATGTCTCCTATATGATGAGAAGATGAATTTCAAACAAGGAGACATGAGGAAAATGAGATTTGATCTGACAGTTAATATTTTAAGGGACATGTTTTATAAAACATGAGAGTAAATATCGATCTTGTCAAAAAAAATCCTTTGCTGTTGATTGAGCTTCATTTATATGGAAAATTCTAATTATGTAGATGTTGTCATATGAATATAATTGATTGTCAAGAAAAACAAAACAATTGTGTGATGTTGATTCACCTCCAGTTGTTGCAATGTTGTGTGCCAACTGATACGTAAGAAAACATAACTGATAATGATTGGAACTAAGGTTGGATATCAAAAATAACATCTCTTTGGTTAACTCTAACTAGTGATATCGAGTATGGAGTTACAACACTCCTATTGCAACAAAAACTGAAAATATGATTTCATGATGTGCAAGGAATCGAAATTTCTATGCATTTTGTATTTAGGTAGTATCCAGATTTTGTCTACGATACATTCAATAAACTTGTTTGAAGTTTAATAAACTGTAAGTCTGTGTTGATAAAAATGAAAAATTAAATAAAATGAGAGGAGTTGGTCACATCTTGTAGATATATATTGAATTTTATTCTATAAATCAATGTAATATATAATTCTAAAATTATTTTAAAATAGGGATAAAATCTGGATTCCAAGTAGGGGCTAAAATCACTTGAATTCAGGCCCACGATGGACCTAAAATCAAGTGATTTGAGGCCCACGCAGGGCCAGATATAACTTGATTTCAGGCCCACCATGGGCCTGAATTCACTTGATTTCTGGCCCACGGTGGGCATGAAATATCTTCATTTCATGCTCAACTAGGGCCTGAAATAACTTGTTATCAGGCCCACTTTGGGCCTGAACAAGTATGAAAGACCCTCTGATAATCATAAAACCCCTCTAATATCAGGTCCAATATTCATTGACAAATAATATTAATTCACGCCCAATATCCTTTTGCAACATAATGTAGTACAATTAGAAGTTTGGGCACCAAAAGTACCATCTCCTAGCTCTACTCTAACTATTGATATAGGAGTTTCAGAAATCCAAATATCCTAGGTCCATCAGTGGGTTTGGGTGGAAATCCACTGATAGACCTACAGAGTTTACTTTTGCAACATAATGTAGTAAAATTAGAGGTTTGGACACCAAAAATACCATCTCCTAGATCTACTCTAACTATTGGTATAGGGTTTTCAGAAATCCAAAAATCCTAGGTCCATCAGTGGATTTGGGTGGAACCCCACTGATAGACCTACAGAGTTTACTTTTGCAACATAATGTAGTCAAATTAGAGGTTTGGAGACCAAAAATACCATCTCCTAGCACTACTCTAACTATTGGTATAGGGTTTTCAAAAATCTAAAAATCCTAGGTCTATCAGTGGGTTTGGGTGGAAACCCACTGATAGACCTACAGAGTTTACTTTTGCAACATAATCTAGTCAAATTAGAGGTTTGGACACCAAAAATATCATCTCCTAGCTCTACTCTAACTATTGGTATAGAGTTTTCAGAAATCCAAATATCCTAGGTTCATCAGTGGGTTTGGGTGGAAACCCACTGATACACCTGCAGAGTTTACTTTTACAATATAATATAGTCAAATTAGAGGTTTGGACACCAAAAATACTATCTCCTAGCTCTACTCTAACTATTGATATAGGGTTTTCAGAAATCCAAATATCCTAGGTCCATCAGTGGATTTGGGTGGAAACCCACTGATAGACCTACATAATTTACTTTTGCAACATAATGTAGTAAAGTTAGAGGTTTGGACACCAAAAATACCATCTCCTAACTCTACTCTAACTATTGGTATAGGGTTTTTAGAAATCCAAATATCCTTGGTCCATCAGTGAGTTTGGGTGGAAAACCACTGATAGACCTATAGAGCTTACTTTTGCAACATAATCTAGTCAAATTAGAGGTTTAGACACCAAAAATATCATCTCCTAGCTCTACTCTAACTATTGGTATAGGGTTTTCAGAATCCAAATATCCTAGGTCTATCAGTGGATTTGGGTGGAAACCCACTAATAGACCTACAGAGTTTACTTTCGCAACATAATCGGGTCAAATTAGAGGTTTGGGCACCAAAAATATCATCTCCTAGCTCTACTCTAACTATTGGTATAGGATTTTTAGAAATCCAAATATCCTAGGTCCATCAGTGGGTTTGGGTGGAAACCCACTGATAGACCTACAGAGTTTACTTTCACAACATAATCTAGTCAAATTAGAGGTTTGGACACCAAAAATACCATCTCCTAGCTCTACTCTAACTATTGGTATAGGGTTTTCAGAAATCCAAATATCCTAGGTCCATAAGTGGGTTTGGGTGGAAACCCACTGATAGACCTACAGAGTTTACTTTCGCAACATTATGTAGTCAAATTAGAGGTTTGGAGACCAAAAATACCATCTCCTAGCTCATGAAAAATAATTAATGATTTATTTTTTTAAACTGAAAAAAAAATTCAGTCTACATTGGACCTGAATATCTCACTTTTTAGGCTTATGTTGGGCCTAAAATCAGGGATATTCAGGCCCACCTTGGGCCTAAATATCTCACATTTCAGGCCCATGGTGTGCCTGATATCACAGATATTCAGGCCCAAGGTGGGTTAGCGATAGATGTTATATCTTTCAAATACAAATAAATATAACTGAAATTAATTAATAATACATATACAAAATAAGGCCCGCGTTGGGCCTAAAATCCTATTATATCAGGCCCAGCAGTGATCGAGGTTTAAAGCGTGCTCGGGAGCCTAGTGGTAAGCAATCGTCTTCTAGATCCTATTTTCTTGGCATTTGAACGTAGCGTGCTTTTGTCAATTGGAGTCGTGTGGCCGACGTCCTCCTCATCGGACTAGTGGATTTGTACGTACCCTCACATTTAGTGTTTCATTTTAGTTTTTGTAGGACCGGTGCCGTCGATAGAGGGGGGTGAATATCGACCATGAAAATCTCGCGGAAACTTCATAAATTTTCGATCGTTCTAATCAAAGCGTTAGTAGCACAGCGGAAAAGTAAAACAGAAAAATAAAAGAACACAGCACAGCAGACACGCAGGATTTATTTACTTGATTCCCGGCCCCCCAGGGTCAGTACGTCCAAGGCCTATGTACTTGGCATGAGTCAACTATTGGTCCCCTTTCTGAAATTTCCGGAGGCGGAGAAAACCCGTCTTACAGTTGATATACAAGAAAAAAGATAAGAGTTGAAATGCAATTTGAAAATTTGAATTAAAACAAACCAAAAAGAAACAGACGATCCGATCAATCCGGAACTCCGAAGCATCGCGCACTTCCTCCTAGAGCTTCCTTGGTCGCAGAGCTTCGTTTGATTGCTTTTGCTTCACACGGAATGGCTTAGAATGAATGTAGAAGTTATGTGTGAAGATGAGGGGTCGAATCCCCTTTTATAGGCTTCATACAGGCGCCTGTGTTGATGGGGGTGCCCTATAGGGCTCGGTCAAACCTATCCCCGCGCCGAACTCATCGCAGCTGATAAAACCTTTGACCTGGGTGCCTACTTGAACTCGAGCGCCTGTCTCATCTCGGGCGCCTGAATGGAAGCCTGTTCTGCCTTCTTCGACTAAACTATTTTTTTTGTTCTTTGAACCAGGCGCCCCTATTGATGGGGGTGCCTGGATGCTGTTGGGTGCCCCCATCAATGGGGGCGCCTAATGGGGGCGCCTGGCTTCAAAGCTTCCAACCCAGTTTTTTTTCTTTGCTTTGTCTTCCAATCTTGGTACCTGCAAGATACACAAACACAAAGCAAATATGCATATATTCTTAACCTTAAGGACTTGGTTCTGACTTCAGATTTCCATGAAACCCTAGGTCGAACCGACGCATGTTCTCACCCCCGAGAACGCGCCTTTCACCTACTCCATTCAGGAGACGGTTGCCACCCAGTCCTTCGGGTGGACTTTTGCTTAGCCTCTGATACTCTCAGATCTCGAGACATCCGAACCCTGACCCGTCTCTACTTCTATCCTTAGACATCGCTCAGCTAAGTTGCGCAGCCCCTCGGACCAAGACTTCGTGCCCAAACCCTAAGTCCAGGACTTTGATGCCCAACCCTCGGCCAGGTCTTCTTGCCCAATTCCTTGAACCAGGTCTTCGGTGCCCAACCCTCGGCCAGGTCTTCTTTCCCAGTCCTCAACCAGGACTTCATGCCCAACTTCCAGTCAGGTCTTCGGTGCCCAGCCTTTTGTCAGGACTTAGTGCCCAGCTTCACTCACCAGGTCTTAGTGCCTAGCTTTACTAGGACTTTCTTTCACTTTGGTTACTCCTCTCTTAACTCCCCTTCCCTTGTTCAATGTATCACTGACTTAAGTATATTGTCAAACATTAAAACACTTAGAGGAGGGCATCACTGATGCAACTTGCACCAACAATTTTTGCTTTTGACCTAGGGATAGCGATAGTCTTCACTCACATGCAATGCCGAATATGAGGAGGCTCTTTATGAACGAAATCTAAGTGTTATATTTGTTTGTGTCAAATAATTTTTGTTTGATGGTTGCTAAGTTCGGGATGGCTCCAAAAAGATCATCTTCAAAGCAACCAGCTTCCAAAAAATCGAAGAAACAGCAAGGCCTTGGTGGATGTAAAAAAAAACTTTTGACACAAGGAAAAAGGAAATTGTGTTGCGACTATACAAGTTTTGTCAACAGAGATCGAACTAAACGAATGAACTGGAAAAGTAGCGTTTGCCATTTCCAAAATTTTATTGGTTCGGTTCCACCCACACCAGCACAAGAACAGTTACTTCGAGATACACCCTTTTCTTGGGACCTGGACCTCCCTAATAGTTCATGTGTAAGACCCTAGGTTCAGAATATGTTCGATAATTGGAATGAAGAAGAACAGAGCTTTATATTCCATAGAAAAAAATTGAAATTCACAAAGGTTGATATATCACTTATTCTAGGGCTACCCAATAAGGAGAGATAGTCCAACTTGATTTGAACGAGGCCTCCAGCCCACTGTACAAGCACTATTTTGAAGAGTCAAGTTGTTCTTCCAAGCATTTGGAGAAACTAATAATGAAGTCTACATCCAATGACAAGCTCTACTGTCAGTTCTATATACTCTATTTTTTTTCTACAGTTCTATTTTGTGGTACTAGCAACATACTTGTCATTCCTGCCCTATCACTAATTGATTGCATAGATGATTTTGACAACCTATGAACCTATAATTGGTCCAATGTCGTGTACAATTTCATGGCTCCTTAGTTGGAAGCCATTGGAAAGGAGGTTACACTGAGGCATAGATCACATGTAGGTGATTCAACCCAAACGGCCAAGGCTCCTTTGCTCAAGGAATTTTCAAATATTTTGGCTGTAAGTTAGAGTAGATATACCTGCTCATATATGTTATGATGGATATTAATTACTGAATATAATCATGCTGCAGGTATGGGTGAGTGAACATATTAGTATTGCTGCTTCAGAACATCCTCATAGATTGCCAAGAATACTTCGCTAGACTTGGCCTAAATCTAATGTTGAGAGTATCAAAAGGATGATAGACCGTGTGCCCACAAATTTAATTAATGTTGATTTAATTCCAGCTGAATCAAAGCTTGATTTGGTACATCACTACTCTCCTCCAACTCAAGCACTTGAGGTACACTGTGAGGTAATACAGCAGGCAGCAGAAGGACGCCAGGCAGCAGAAGCTAGCCTACAGGCCTTAGAAATGGAAGCCTACAATCTATGTATAGCAAAGCAAGAACAAATTGATACCTTACAACAAAAATTAACTACAGCTCTTAAAAGTTTAGAGGATGTTAAAATTGACAAGGCAACAGCCATCAGTGAGAAGGATCAAATTATTGCTCAGAAGGAAACAATAATTGCGGAGAAGGATTCTCAACCTAAACAAAAAGATGAAATCATTACTGAAAAGGATATAATAATTGGTTACAAAGATTCCTAGCTTAAAGAAAAAGATGATCACCACAAAAAAAGGATAGTTGTACAAGATAGCATCATAGCACACGCTGACCAAAGAATCATGAAGCTGCATAAACAATTGGAAAGCAAAAGGTTAGATGAAGATGAGCCACTTCCCAGAAAAAGGAAAATTACCCTGATCAAACCAGCCTACGAGGCCAAAGGCAAGAACAAAGAAGTTGTTCAGGCTCAGGATGAGGATGAAGATCAAGATCAAGATGACGAGGCTCCTGCCCCATCAATGTCACAAACTACAACGCAAAGAACAACATCTGCGACCTCAACCCAAACAAATATATCTGAACAACAGGCAGCTAAAGCAAAAGAAATTCAAAAGGTGAAAAGAAAAATCTTGAAGAATGCCAGGGCATTTTTTAAGAAGAATAAAGACGCAGAGATTGCTGAAACCTTATTAAAGCATAGTAAATTAAAGTGAGTTAGTTGTTATTGCGATTGCATAAATTTGTAAAACAATGATGATTATTCTCATTCATTAATAAAATTTATTCGTTCACCTTCTTATTAAGTTGCTTATATTATGTTCATGTAGGTATCAGAATAATCCAGTATAGTCCAATGGGACCTTTTCATTAGATATGCAATCATTTTTGACAATATTTGATTGGAATGACTACACCACCGGGGATTGCATAAATACATATTGGACAATTCTTGTAAATGAAGCAAAATCCTGTAACTCACCATACCAACCTTCCATATTTTGTGGGGTGGGGTTAAATGTAAGTCAATTAGAAAGTTGTTTTGTTATTTTTTCTAGGATTTAGTCCACTAACACTTCCTTTTTATAGGAACTATTTGAGGTGATTCACGCTGCAGCATTTGAACAAACAATTGCTACTGATACATATAAGTCAATTAGATATATCATCTGTCCTCTAAATAATGTAGATGATCATTGGCATCTAATGATTATTGACCTCGGAGAAGGTAGTATCCATCATTATAATTCTCTCGGCGCCACAGAAGGGTACACTGCCAAATTTGAAAAAACTGTAAGTTTTCTATTTCATATATATACCTTTATAAAAAGTTTCAATGGAATATAATTGTTACTAATGTAATATCTGTGTAGGTGGCATTTTTCAAAAATTTGAACTGGTCATATTACAAGATATGGAATAAAGGATTGCCTTCCATATCGGGGACAGACTTTAATAAAATTGTAGTACAAGGACCCACCTAAAGCAGATCGTAAGATGATATTTTTTTGGTTAAAAATAACAATTGATTTCATGGTTGGATTTATAAGATGACAACAATGACAATATTGGTTTTTTCTGGTTGGATATTGTGCTTTTTTTCATTATGCGGTATGTTGAAAGTCTGGTCTTTCAAGGATCTACAGAGTTTAGCTAAAAGCAAATGAAACCTTATCGATTTTAGGTGGATATAAAATAATGAGAGACAAGTTTCTGGAAGCTAAATCTGTAAATATTGGTTTTGTTGATACAATGCATATGTAAGTGTCATGACAAATATTGTATATTTGTAATTATACAATGTATGTAATCCTTTTGAAATCAATGAAACATTAGTTTCGATCCTTATTTTTGTGTAATATATAATCTATAATCACTGAAATAATCTAATTTCAGGCCCACTCAGGGCCTGAAATAATCTCATTTCAGGCCCACGTTGGGCCTGAAAGCCTCTGGTTCAGGCCCAACGTGGGTCTGAAATCAGATTGCAAAAAATTTAATAAAACCTGCTTATAAGTATGATTAAATACTTATACGACAATCTTTTATATAAATGTACATGTTCTGACAACATTTTAATAATGAAACAAGAAGGTTGCAACTCGAGAGTACCTAAATACAAGGCATTACATACCACAATTGGATTCCATGCACATCATGACCTCATATTTTCAGAATTTGGCACACAAGGAGATTTGTATGATGGACCTAGGATATTTGAATTTCTCAAAATTCATTATCAATAGTTAGAGTTTAGCTACCAGATGGTATTTTTGGTTTCCAAACGTAGTCATAATGAGTATCAATTACGTGTTGATACAGTATCAGTTGGCACAGAACAATGAATCAACAAAGCAAAAATCAGAGAAATGATAGATATTCAGAAAACAGAGGACTTCAGGACTTCATGACCTGAAATAACATTATTGTGGGTTCAAAAATCAGAGGACTGATCTTTTCTGCTTACATTGAATTACACAAGGTGAAATGTATCATAATATTGAAATACTTCTTCAAGTCACAACATTAACAACAACTAGTATTTTAACAATACTATGGCTGTACAATATACAAAATATATACATTCATTTCTCCTCCTTACATAATATACACTTCAATCAGAATATTCCAGCAATACATATACCAATTAACTCAAGACCTTGGTGTTGGCGGCATTTTACATGTCCTTCTATTATGGCCAAGTTGTTTGCATCGGCTGCATTTTAGTTTCACCTTGTCATTGTGTCTGGACTCAATCTGTGCCTTCTTTCGTCTACCAGGTTGCACAAGGCTATGGGGACTGAGAACTATAATGTCGTTTACGCCCATAGGCCAAAACTACTTGCTTCTATAAGGGAAAATATGATCCATGTAAATCCACTTCCAAGTTTCTGAATAAAAATAAAGCTCACAATATGGCAGTGTATCCATGTTCCTGTGAATGATTACGGCAATAGCATGTGAGCAAGGGAGTCCTAAAATTTGAAACTCCCCACAATGACAAACAAATTTTCCAAATCAACAATGTATGAAGTGCCCCATGTTTCTGATGGATCATTTATGGCGTGCAGAGGGGGGGTGAATGCACTTTTTCGGATTGTTTCGATCTCTACAAAATTGTTAGCGCAGCGGAAATAATATGCAAAGCAAAATGAAACAATGCTAACAAAAATCTTTTACTTGGTATCCACCCAGATGGGTGACTAATCCAAGGATCCACGCCGCGAGCACACTTTCACTATGAAAATCTCCTTTAGGTGGAGAAACCATTACAACGGCGATCTTCCTCTTTACAGAATGGAGCAGAATGAGTGAGAGGAAGCAAGAACACTTTTCAGTTGGGCAGCACCTCGTTACTGTACAGAACCGTACCGTACCCGTGCAAAAAGGTGCTCCTTTTATAGGTGAAAAGGACAGACTCGCAGTCTGTCCAGCCCCGCACCAGTCGACTGCCCCAAGGGCAGTCGACTGGACCAGCATTAACTGCTGGCCAACGGCTAGCAAACAGCTAGCCAACGGCTAGTTTCGGGGTATACCAGTCGACTAGCCATGGGGCAGTCGACTGGTCCGAGGCTGCGAACTTTCTGTGGGTTTTGGCAGTCGACTGCCTCCAGGCCAGTCAACTGCCCTACCTCCCAGCTTAGTTCCAGCCACTCCGGACCTTCTCCTTCGCGTGTACCTTCAAGTATGCTCCCTTGGCTCGCCCCTTGAAGTCCTCTTCCTCTGGCTATCGTCCCTCGGATGCGCACGCAAGCCTTCCCTTGGCTTGCCTCCATGCTACCCTTCACGCATGCCCTCGAAGTCCACTTCCCGGCTTGCCCTTGGAACTCTCCTCCCTCGGCTCTCGTCCCTCGGATAAATCCACCATGTGTGATTCTCCAAGTCCTGCAAACTCAATCACACACATCAAATACAACATAACACTCTAACCTTAAACATGTTTGCCCACACATCGAAACCATGATCTTCCAATCATTTAAGGGTCGATTGTCTCAACAATCTCCCCCTTTTTGATGTGTGGCAATATGTTTAAGTTAGAGATAAACAACAACAACAATAGCAATAGCAACACATAGCAATTGAAAAATCATGAGACATAGTAACCCTAAGAGGTAACCTCCCCCTTAACCTATGTCTTCCCCCATTTTCAATTCTAGTCACAATTCAAGTTAAGTTCCACTTAACAACAGCAATAAATATAAGACATATCAGAACCTAAGAGGTACCTCCCCCTTAATCCATGTCTTCTCCCAAATTTTAGCCTTTTAAGGTCTAAGTTGGACAAAATACCTAAAATCATCCATTTCATTTTATTTTAAGTCAAAATTCTAACTTAAACTATCCATTCTCCCCCTTTGACACCATCAAAGTGATTGCCTCAAGCAACCAAAACCCATGGCATCAAATGAAAGAATTTTCAATTTTTGAAATTTCTCACAGTGGCTGAAAAATAGGCGTGCCAGTCGACTGCCCATGGGGCAGTCGACTGATACGCAATCAGTCTGATTTTTTAGGTTTTCTGCTGAATTTCAGAAACTCCCAGAAAATTCTAGAAAATTCTAAAAATTGTAAAATTTTGCATACATGTTTGAAATGTTATACTCTATCAGGGAAAATATTAAACCATATAAAATTTCAACCATGTATGACTTTTGATAAAAATCCAAAAGTTTTGAAAACACTACATTTTGTATCAAACTTTGAAACCAATTTTGCAATCATATAACTTTCAAAGGCATGGCGAAGCATGTAAAGCATGAAATGGTTTTCAAAGGTTTAAAATATCCAACTATTATCTTTGGGCAAAGTGTCCATTGATTAAACACTTGTCTTCCCTATAGTTGGTCTAGTTTTCATATTTTGATACTCTCAATGGTTCAACAATGTGCCACAAGCACAAGTGAGCCAAATGTATCACCCTAATGGATTAAGCACCCTTTTACAAAGCTAATGTCTCCAAGTTCATCCTATACTTCCACAAAACACATTCCAAGTCCTCTTCTTAAGGATGTAAACTCCGATTCGGGAAGAGGCTTGGTAAATATGTCGGCTAGGTTTGACTTTGATTCAACATAGTGTAGTTCTATGTCTCCCCTTGCCACATGGTCTCTAATGAAGTGATGTTTTATTTCAATGTGTTTTGTCCTAGAATGGTGAACTGGATTTTTGATTAAATTGATTGTGATTACATTATTACACAAGACTTTGACCTTGGTGTAATGTAGCTCATAATCCTCTAAGGTGTGCATGATCCAAAGGAGTTGTGAAACACACCCACCCATTGCCACATATTCGGCATCCGTTGTTGATAGGGCAACGCATGGTTGTTTCCTACTACTCCAACTAACTAAGGAAGACCCAAGGAATTGACACCCTCCACTTGTACTCTTCCTATCTAGTTTACATCCCGCATAGTCCGAGTCGGTGTTGTTGGTGCAGGAAGCACCATATCGAACCTTGTTTTGATATTGGCAAAGGATTCAAAGATAAGTTTATTTGTGATCTAATAAAGTTACTCAAGTGTGCAGAGACAAAGTCCTAGCGAAGGAATGTTAGGCACTGGCGAAGGAATGCCAGGGTAAAAAGCCCTAGCGAAGAACTGCTAGGCACTGGCGAAGGAATGCCAGGGTGAGAAGCCCTAGCAAAGGACTGCTAGGCGCCAGGCGAAGGACAGCTTAGGACTGAAGCCCTAGCGAAGGAATGCTAGGCTCCAGACGAAGAACAGCTCCGCATCCAAGACCTGGCAAATGACCGCCAGGCAAAAGTCCTACCAGAGGAACGGTTGGCATCAAGTAAATTCTCCCGAGAGGAGTAGGTGAGGACGCGTTCCCCGTCGAGGGAACAGTAGGCGTCGGTTCGACCTAGGGTTCCATTTTGGAAGCCCAAAGTCAGAACCAAGACAGCTAAGGTTGTATAAACTAACAATTTATTGTTTCATTGTGTTTTGGACTAACCCTGGATGCAGGACCGAAGGAACGTGTGTCTGCAGCTCAGAGAGCCTCAAAGGAATGAGGCAATAGCTGACCAGGGCGCCCGGAGTGTCCCGGGCGCCCCCAAGGTCAACACAAAACACAAGAAAGCAAAGCAAGCTTCGACAGTTCAACTCCCGAGCACCCCCGTGCTCCCGGGCGCCCCCAGCACCAACTGCCGAAGCAGCTCCCTTCGAAGCCAGCAGATGACACTTTGACCCGGTCAATCCGGGCGCCCCGAGCGCTCCGGGCGCCCCGAGCGCTCCGAGCGCCCCGAGCGCTCCGAGCGCCCCGAGCGCTCCGAGCGCCCCGGTCAAAACTGATCCCGAAGGTAAAGGGATCAGACGCTGACCGAGACATCGTCGGATCAACCGACACGTGGGGGGGCGCCCCCGACGTCTCGGGCGCCCCCAGGCCCTATATAAAGGGCCCTCGACCCCAAGCTTCGAAAATAACTTGATTCAATGCTTCAAAGCTCTTCTGCTCTCGTGCCTTGCTCCGGAAACCTCCCAACTCGAGCCGACGACATCCTGCTGCTCCGGAAAAAGTCAATCTACTCCGGACATCGGTAAAGAAGAGTGATTTTTAATTTACTGCACTTATTTCTGTAATCAATCTTTGTAAACGGATTTTACGCTTCATATAGAATTGCCCAAAGTAAATGATCAACGATCGTGGGCCTTGGAGTAGGAGTCGACCTAGGCTCCGAACCAAGTAAAAATTACTGTGTTCGCGTGTTTGCTTTTATCTTCCGCTGTGCAATTGTTTTTTCAATAAATCCAAACGATTTCCGATATTCACCCCCCCCTCTATCGGTTCTCTCGATCCAACAAGTGGTATCAGAGCGGGGAAGTTCAAACTTGGTGCAACCACCAGTTTGAAAGTTTTTCGGATTTACAAAATTTTTAATCTTATTTCTTTTCTTTCTAGTTAATCAACACCGCTCGATCTTTTTCGCATTTTATTTTAAAATAAAAAATATCTGTAGGTGGATTTAAAATATCCTTACGCCTTTTTCAATTTTGAATTCTCATTTTTTCACCATAAGTTAGAATTATTAAAATAATCAATTTTTGAAAATTTGTCATAAACTTTTTTATTATTATTTTATTATTATTTTTTCTCGAAATTCGTGCTACCCTAATTCGAGCAAAGTTTTT
>JAGFNQ010007997.1:33354-71734 GCA_024364735.1 Boesenbergia rotunda
ATCAAGTTTTTCAAATTCAGAATCATAGGGGAATCCAGATCCTCCCCTACAACATGATCATCCTAAACTTAACCAATCCACACTCTCCCCCTTTGTCGAACACCGAAAGGGGCTAGAGGGCTGTTAAGTTTAAAACAAACTCCCCCTCAACCCTAGGGGTATCCCAGAACAACATAGATTCGATGGAATTGTTTTCGAAGCATATGATATCATGTGGAAAAGATAGATCAAGGTGAAACCATCACATACATCATATCAAAACAGGCATATGTATCATATGAGTATGACATCATAAGCATGAACATAGCGAAGTCGAACGAGGCATATCGTCAAACAGTAATCATATGAGCATTTATACAAGCAACATCCTAAGCAAGATAGGCCAAATAGCCTGCTATAACAGGCAACAGTCAGGACGTACACATCTGTCAAAAACATCAAACACAAACATAGAGCAGTCAATCGTCAGCTGGATCATCGTCTGAATCGTCAATGTATATGATATCTCCTGGTGAAGGGCCACTGGGAGATGCACCATCAGGAAATGTATGATGATACCAATCTTCATACCATCTGTCCTGGAATGAGCGCATCTCAGAGACATTAGAGGCTAGAGCATCGAGACGGCGATCGAAAGACTGAAACTCTGAGCGGACCTCCTATCGCCAGAGCTCGGAGATATGCAACTCGTGCGCCAGCATCCGCTCTATCTCTGCAACCTGCCAGCGTAGATCAGGTGCCCACTCACTGTAGTCGGCAGTAGCAGCTGGCGGCTCCTGGCTATGAGCTGCTCTCTGTAGCTCTCCCTCACGTCTGCGATCCTTCCACCTTAGCCCCTGGGGCCCGAGAACAATACCGGACTGAGCAAGCATGCGGCGGTCCAGACGGCAGTCCTGGCAAACCATGGGCACAATGCGGCCCTGTGAAACGTCGATGCCAACCGACTCCAGCCAGGCAGTGATGATGTGGCCGAATGGCATATAGACTGACTGGGAGGACGGCATACTGTGGACGATGATAGAGAAATAGACCGAAGCCACCGGGTCAAAGTCTAAATGTTGATGCATCCCGTAGAGCATCAAGCAGTGGAACGGTTGAATCTCATCAAGGTGTTTCGAAGTAGTTGGAAGGAGACAATTGGTGATGATTTTAAACAACACATAGTCAACAGGGGAAAGACGAAGAGCAGGAAAAGTGGGAAAGTCACGAGTGCGCTCACCAGAACCCCCTGGCCTGGGATGGCCTAGAAAGTACTCGTAGATGGAATCAGGAGTCACTCCATCGAATGGAACCGGAAGGGGATTAGGAGGATAAGGGTAGAGAAAGAAATCATTGTCTGACCGGCGACAGCCGAGAAAATCAATGAAAATAGATCGATTAAAATCAAGATCAATACCGGCAACACGGGTCCTCCACCCCGTGCCCTCTCCACTAACCATGTTGTTATAGAATTCAGAGACCAAGTCAAGGTTGATCGGCCTCTCAAGGTAAAGAATAGATTGAAGATTATAATGTGTGATAACTTGTCGGACGGTCGGGCAATGTTCATAGATGAAGGATTGATCTATAGTTCGACATGGCATTATTTGAAATTGTGCCACTCGAAATTTAACGCAAGGGTGATACTCTGAAATCGAGTATGTGGAAGTGGTTGAGGCCTTGGAGAAGGTGTAGATATTGAAGGGCCTGTGCCCTAGGAGCTTTCCACCATAGGTTCTTTACCCTTAGAAAACTTTCTATAGATTGGAATTGGTCATAACAGAGGATTTAATCAGAAATTTGATGACATACAGTTTGAATCAATTGAGCAAGGTTGACACGAACATAAATCGAATCACAAAAATTCAAGAATTGATCATACAAAGATAAGACCCAATCATAAGGTAGACATTAGATCAAGATCAAACATAGGATAATAATGAGGTGAAAAATCGATTTGATCATTTGGTGAGAAAGTAAGGTCACGGCAAATACAAGAGGGTCACGGCACCGCACCAAGAATAAACACCAAAACATGATTAGCTCCACAACATAATTTATGAAATGATTTGTTAAGGAAGCTAAACCAAAAACTCACTTTGGTGCCATTAGTAGAGTTCTTGAGTCGGAAAGGAAAAACGCTTGCGCAGGAGAAGCTCGACGCAAGACAGAAACGCAGAAGACTCGGAGCAAATCGATAACTTGCAGAGAACAGGGGCGCCCGTAGAGACCTTCGCACACACTCATTCGCACGGGAAGGGAGACGCAGGAGCACTCTTGCTCAGGATGAAGAGATGCAAGAGAGAGGTTTCGGCGCTAGGGTTCGGCAAGGAAGGGTTTTTCGCGAAGTTAATCGGTTGGTGGATCGGTCCACCAACCAGAATTTAATGCGTCTGAACAGATCACCGTTCGATCTGATCGCGCCCAGACCGATCAGGCTATAGCCTGATCGGACTGAACCGAGCCTGATCAGTCGGGTGACCGATCAGGCAAGCTCCTGATCGATCGGTTGATCGATCAGGGAGAGATCAGTAGACTCGGGAAGCTTACTGTGAGCCCCCTGATCGGTCTGTGGACCGGTCCCAGCAGGGTGCCAGATCGGTCCGGGGACCGATCCAGGCTGGCTCAGTAAGCTTGGTCAAAATTTCGGAAAGTCACTGCTTGCCTCGTTGATCGGTCTATGGACCGATCACCATAGGAAGGAGCCAGATCAGTCCGGGGACCGATCAGCCCTATGCCTGATCAGTCCGGTGATCGATCAGGGTTCCTGATACTCCCTGATACGAACTGAAATGTTCAGTTTCAGAATTTCTGAATCTTTCCAAGGAAATCTGGTGAAGTTTATCGAACTTGGACATGATCTCATGACTAAAATTGATCCCTGAATAAGGATCAAGAGTCCTTATAGATTCAACAATCACTTTGATCCATCTAAATGGAGTCAAACTCAATCAACAATCATTCAAGCAATTTCAACTAAGTTTGTATCAAATCCAATGTTCCAATCAAGTTTCCTTGATTGGAATGTCCAAGTATGATCATGGAGCCATATACACATATGTTATGCAATGGTTTTCCCCATACTTGGTCACCACAGTGATTATTATCTCGTCAACTTAATTTCTCAAGGGATGCATTGACATTTTGAGAAACTTAGTTGAACCTAACATCTCACCCCATATCTAGCAAACAAAAACGTTTTGTTAACCCTTATAGTTTGTGTGAGATGTCCCCAAAGTTACCCAATTGTTTCCCAACAATTTCGAAATAATCATGAAGGGTTTGAAAGCATTTTGAAATTAATGAAGCGTGACACATTCCCAACTCCCATCTTAGGAAACTAAATTCATTCTCGGGAAGTGGTTTAGTGAAAATATCAGCTAGGTTTGACTTGGACTCTACATGTGAGAGTACAATATCTCCCCTAGCTACATGATCCCTAATGAAGTGGTGACGCACCTCAATATGTTTGGTCCTAGAATGATGGACTGGATTCTTGGTTAAGTTAATTGTGCTAATGTTATCACATAACACTTGCACACCCTTGTAACTCAATCCATAGTCCTCTAAAGTAATCATCCACAACAATTGTGATACACTCTCTCCCATGGCGATATATTCTGCCTCGGTCGTGGAGAGAGCAACACAATGTTGCTTCCAACTTGACCAACTTACTAAGGACGAACCTAAGAATTGACAACCCCCACTTGTGCTTTTCCAGTCCAACTTACATCCAGCGTAGTCGGAATCCGTATAGCCAATTAAATCAAATGATTTGGTACGGGGGTACCATAGACCGACTCCAATTGTGCCTTTGAGATATCTCAAAATTCGCTTAACAGCGATTAGGTGAGATTCCTTGGCACAAACTTGATACCTAGCGCACATACTCACAGCGAAAAGAATATCAGGTCGACTAGCTGTGAGGTATAGCAAACTACCTATCATGCTTTGATATTGAGTTAAATCAACAGGTTTACCACTTTCATCATTGTCTAATCTTGTGTTTGTAGCCATAGGAGTGGTTACCTCTTTTGAATCACTCATATTGAATTTTCGAAGCATTTCTTGTGTGTATTTCGATTGGTGCACATGGATCCCATCACGAGTTTGCTTGATTTCGAGTCCAAGGAAGAAAGTCAACTCTCCCACTAGACTCATCTCAAATTCATTTTCCATGTGTCCAATAAATTCATTCAAATAGCTCTTATTGTTCGAGCCACAAATTATGTCATCGACATATACTTGGGCTACAAAAATATTGTCACCATCTCTTCGTAGAAATAGTGTAGGGTCTATTTGGCCTCTAACGAAGCCCTTCTCAATTAGGAATGTCGACAACCGCTCATACCAAGCTCGGGGTGCTTGTTTGAGGCCATAAAGTGCCTTTTTGAGCTTGAACACGTGGTTTAGAAATTCTGTACTCTCAAACCCGGGAGGTTGTTCGACGTAGACCTCTTCTCTAATCAAACCATTTAGAAAGGCCGATTTGACATCCATTTGGTATAGCTTGAAGCCACGATGTGCTGCAAATGCAAGCATCAATCGGATGGATTCTAATCGTGCCACAGGAGCATAGGTCTCATCATAATCAAGGCCTTCAACTTGACTGTAGCCCTTGGCTACTAAGCGTGCCTTGTTTCTAATGATTTCTCCCTTATGGTTCAATTTGTTCTTGAAGACCCATTTGGTTCCAATAATGGAGGTCTTCTTGGGTCTAGGGACTAAGTCCCAAACTTGACTCCTTTCGAATTGACCTAGTTCATCTTGCATTGCAATGATCCAATCGGGATCATTTAATGCTTCATCAATTTTCCTAGGTTCAATTTCGGAAATTAAGGCAACTTCATTAGCCTCATTCCGGAAGAATGATCTAGTTCTAACCCCCTGATGGATGTCTCCAACAATTTGGTCTTGGGGATGACTAGAGGCTAATCTAGTTTGCCTAGGAGTTGGTGGTGCTTCTTGAACGGGTTCACTAGACACAAGTCCAGCCTCAGGATCCGGCTGATCAATGGGTTGTCTAGGTTCTCCGTCATCAGACTCATCATCATCAACAACACTTGGAATTTCATTCAAACTTAGTCTCCTAAGTTCGAGTTGAACTCCTTCTACATTTTCTGATTGGTCACTTGATTTTGGAATTTCTTCAAAGACCACATCAGAAGACTCTTCAACTAATCTAGATTTCTTGTTGTAGACTCGGTAGGCTTTGCTAACGAGGGAGTACCCGACTAGTATCCCTTCATCAGCCTTTGCCGTGAACTTCCCAAGGTGGTCCTTGGTGTTTAGAATGAACACCTTACAACCAAACACCCTAAGGTGTTTAACCGTAGGTGGTTTCCCAAACCAAAGTTCATGGGGAGTCTTTCCTAGAAACCTATGAATGAGGACCCGATTTTGCACATAGCAAGCTGTATTTATAGCTTCAGCCCACAAGTAACTCGGTAGTGAGTACTCATTGAACATGCTTCGTGCCGCTTCTTGTAAAACACAGTTCTTCCTCTCTACAATACCATTTTGTTGTGGTGTTCTAGGAGTAGAGAACTCATGCTTATAGCCTCTATCTTGACAGAATTCTAAAAACCTTTGGTTTTGAAATTCACCTCCATGATCACTTCTAATTGTCTTAATGGTTGATGATTTTTCATTTTCAACTCTTCTACAAAAAGAAATGAAGACATCTAAGGTTTGGTCCTTATATTTTAAAAAGTAAGTCCATGTATACCTAGTAAAATCATCAATGATAACAAAGCAATATCTACTTCCATTCAATGATATGATGGTACTACAATCAAATAGATCCATATGAAGTAAATCTAATGCATTGGAAGTACTTACAACGCTTTTACCTTTATGTACAGATTTTGTTTGCTTACCCATTTGACATGCATCACAAAGTTTGTCTTTTTCATACTTGATGCTTGGTAAGCCACGAACCAATCCCTTGTTGGCCAACTTCCGGATGTTCTTCATGTTAACATGTGCTAACCTCCGGTGCCAAAGGGTGGACTCTTCTTCTCTTGACATGAAACACTTAGCAGAAGCATTAGTAGCACTTTTAAATGAAACTTGATAAATATTGTCTACTCTTGCTCCTACTAGTACCGTGTCCAAAGTGTCATATTGTCTGACTAGACATTGACTTGGTTGGAAGTCAATTGTGTAACCCGTGTCACACAATTGACTGACACTTAGGAGATTAAATTTCATCCCCTTGACTAGAAGGACATTTGAAATTCTAAGACATTCGGATATTTGAATGTCTCCTATTCCTATGACCTTAAGACTACCATTGTTACCAAATGATACATTACCTCTACTTTTCTTGTGAAGTGTGGTAAACAATGATCTATCCCCGATCATGTGTTTGGAGCATCCACTATCAACGAACCAAGTTGATAGATGCTCCCCCTCAATCATTACCTACATAATTCGAAAAATAGAAGTTTTAGGTACCCAAACCTTGGGACCTAAAGCATCAACTAAACATGACTTAGGCACCCATGCCTTGACCATTTTCTTTTGAATTTTGGGTGTCCTAGATTGTCTCATATCAGTCCTAGACATGAGAGACACAAATGAGGGTTCCTTAGGACGGTAACCAATACCGGCCCTATTGTAGACCGCCCTTTGGGCATTTAAGATCATGTCTAGGGTCTTAGAGCTAGTTGAGAACTTCTCAAGAATATTCTTGAGTTTCTCAACTTCACTCTTCAAAGTTTAACTTCACTAGAGTTACCTCTACTCTTGAAACGTCGATTCCTTCGCATCATCCTTCGCACGAAGTTCGCCATTTCGGATGAAGAGGAGTCGTTGCCATCTTCTTCGGAATAGGACTCGGATTCGGAAGAGGATGAAGACGAAGAGACCTCCTTCTCCTTCTTCTTCTCCTTCTTCTTCTTGTTTGACCGATCACCTGCAACTAAGGCAATCCCCTTCTCCTTGGGGCCTTTGTTAGCCATTTCATGCAATTCCATCTCACAAAATAAATCATCTAACTTTACAATGGAAAGATCCTTGGAAACTTTGTAGGCATCCACCATGGATGACCACAAAGCATTCCTTGGAAAGGCTTTCAAGACATACCTCACAAGGTCGCGATTCTCGACCTTTTCATCAATCGAATGAAGTCCATTGAGGACTTCCTTGAACCGGCTATGAAGCTCACTTACCGATTCATTCTCCTTCATGGAGAGATTTTGGAGTTGATTGAGGAACAAATCCCTCTTGGCGATTCTTGAGTCTCGCGTGCCCTCATGGAGTTCGATGAGTTTGTTCCACAAGTCCTTTGCACTTGTGAAAGGACCAACCTTGATGAGTTGGTCTTTGTTCATGCCACATTGTAGAGTGACAACCGCCTTCGCGTCGGCTTCACTCTTCCTAGTTTGTTCAGTAATCCACCTCCATGATTCAAGTTCTTTGCCTTCATCATCCTTCAAAGGGGTGAATCCCTCCTTCACCGCGAACCAAGTGTGGATATCCATCTTCAAATAGTATTCCATCTTTGATCTCCAATATTGAAAGTCGGCGCCATCAAAGAATGGAGGTCGGGTGGTGGAGAAGCCTTCTGTCAACGCCATCTTGTTGATAACTCTCGGATGTTAAGCCGTAGACAGAGCCCCAAGCTCTGATACCACTTGTTGGAAACCGGATGGCTAGAGAGGGGGGTGAATATAGCCAATCTCTTTTACCTTTAAACACTTATGAAGTTTCTGCACTTAACTTATCAGTAGCACAGCGGAAGAAGCAAAGAAGGAAAACGAAGCAGTGCAGTAAACGAAAAACAGAAATGAAAGCAAACAACGACAGCTACCAAGATCGCTAACAAGGGGGTTTACAAGGTTCGGGGATAACTTGCCCCTACTCCTTGGCGTGCCCTTAAGGTGGGCGATCCCTTGATCGTCGGCAGATCAAGCCCCGGTGTTCACCGGATATAACGCAACCTCCTTCTCGGTGGAGAAACCTCTCCACAGCGTTTCAAACAAGAATATAGATTTAAGCTTAATGAAACACAGAGAATACTCTTACTCAGCACCTAGCAAGGACAAGAGCACAGCGAGCTTATCCCGAGCTCCACCCAGCGACGATCTCACGCAAGGACTCCCTCCTTCGTGTCTTCTCACTGTTGGACTCCAAGCTCCTTGTTCTTTCCTCCCAACACTTACGTAAGAGTTGGTTGCTTCTCGATTGCAGTTGCTTGCTCAAAGTGATGAAGACTTCAGAAACACACAAGCAAGTTGTGGAGAAACACAAAGCGCAGCAAGAACTTCAGCAAGCTCAACATAAAAAACTGTCGAACACTTCTCTTTTTCAGCCGAAGTCTTCTTCTCCTTTTTGTTTCTCCACCAAGCATCAGATGACACCATCCCTGCAGCTCCCAGCTACTCATCTGCCAACGCCAGCTACCACTGAGCTATCCCTGGACTCCCTGAGCTTCCCTCAGCCAAGCTCCAGTCTCAGCTCCAGTCTGCAGCTCGGCTGTTGCAACCTGAGATGGAAAAACGGACAAACCTGCTCCAAGGAAAGCCTCCATTGACTTCTCCTTGAGTGTTTGAATCCTCCCCTGTCACCTGCAGCTTAATCAGACTGTTAGAGCAGTATATCACACAGTAAATCAAGATTCAGAAGTGAAGCGCAGAGAATCGAATATGATCAGATGCTCTGATCGCGTCTGACAGTGCAATTTGAATTAAAGTGATCGGTCATCGGACCGATCCAGGGCTTGTGGGTTGGTCACCAGACCGATCCACTGCTTCGCTGGGATTCCCAGCTCTCGCGGCTATACACACCTGATCGGTCACCGGACCGATCAGAGTGAAGCCTGATCGGTCACTCAGACCGATCAGGACAAATGAACAGTGATTCTTTAATCAGATCCTAAGTCCCTGATCGGTCACCGGACCGATCCAGGGTCTGATCCGGAGGAGAACTCACTCACTGTCCGCTCCCTGATCGGTCACCAGACCGATCAGGAGCAAGGCAACGAGGAAGCTGCCTGCTCCCTGATCGGTCACCAGACCGATCAGGAGCCACACAGTAGGTTCCCAACCTCACTGTGCGCTCCCTGGTCGGTCACCAGACCGATCAGTCCTCGCTGGATCGGTCACCAGACCGATCCACGAAGAAGCAGCATGCCAATATCCCTGATCAGTCACCAGACCGATCCAGGGACTCAAACCTAGCCCTCCAAGTTAGGGATTCATCCACCTTATCCCTCCAAGCTAAGGATTTTTCCATCTAACTCTCCAAGTTGGGAATTTGTACCTAACCCTCCAAGTTAGGACTTTTCACCTAGCCCTCCAAGCTAGGACTTTTCACCTAGCCCTCTAAGCTAGGATTTTTCACCCAACCCTTCCGAGTTAGAACTTCATCCAACCTAGCCCTCCAAGCTAGGCACCTGACCCTCCAAGCCAGGACTTTTTCACCTAATTCTCCAAGATGGGAATTTGCACCTAACCCTCCAAGTTATGACTTTTCACCTAGCCCTCCAAGCTAGGACTTTTCACCTAGCCCTCCAAGCTAGGACTTTTCACCCACCTCTTCCGAATTAGGACTTTTCATACACCTAGCCCTCCAAGCTAGGATTTTCAACACCTAACCCTTCAGGTTAGGATTTTCCAACACCTAGCCCTCCAGACTAGGATTTTCCATACCATGCCTGATCCCCGATCAGGACTTAATCATAATCAATCATCATCCACCTAAACTAAAATCGGTGTCAACACCAAAACAACAATTAGGGCCAGACTGCATCAACATTTTAAACATGATTTTCCAAGTCTTTTCATGAAGTGATCCTAGTATAGCAAGACCAAGGTCTTGATTTGCCCAAAAGCAAGTTTTGGGATTATGGCACGCAAGGTGCTTGATAAAAGTTCAGAGTAAGACCGAGGTCTTACTAAGCCCTAGAATGAGTTCTGGGACTAAGAAATGAGATAAGAAACAAAACCAAGGTCTTGATGTCTTTTCAAAACAAGTTTTGGGAACATTACTTTTAAGTGCAAAGGATATGCTAAGTTATACATTTTAAGAACAAGCA
The DNA here is from genome assembly GCA_024364735.1 of Boesenbergia rotunda. Lineage (NCBI taxonomy): Eukaryota > Viridiplantae > Streptophyta > Magnoliopsida > Zingiberales > Zingiberaceae > Boesenbergia > Boesenbergia rotunda. Next base: position 43,376 of record JAGFNQ010007997.1, read on the forward strand.
TGAGTACAAGTTTAAGTATATTACTTTGTAAGACCGAGGTCTTCTTTTGGCATGTATCGGGTCGAGGCCCATAAGATCTAGGCGAGCCTAGTAGACACTCTATTAGGGTTCGGTCCCTAGCTACCCCAAAACCTATTAGGGATGCGCGCATTGTACTATGTCGGGCCCAAAGAAAGGATGTTTATTATTTTGAAGTATATGAAGTATAAGAGTATAAGTTTCAAGTTTTCCATAGCAAGTATTTATTTCAAGCAAGTTAAGCATTTTTGGTTCAAGCAAAGTTTTCAAATGCAAGCAATTGTTCCAAATGTATTCATGAGCATTTTTCATGTTAAAGAATAGCATTTTTAGTTACATATGTTTCAAAGTGAGCATGCACATGTTTTATATCGAATGCATGTTTTGTGAGTTAGGTATCTACTTACTAAGCAATTTGCTTATAGTTGCATCCTTTTATTACAGATAAAGGTAACGAAAAGATATAAGGCAAGGAGGCTCAAGGATGGATGATTCATGTCAGTGGCGACGGTACTGTGGAGTGAGATCATCTGAGATGAGTTTTGTTTAGTGTTTTAAACTCTAAACAATAGAACTTTATAAGTATTTTTGAATTTAAGTTAGTAGCTTACTTCCGCAAAGACTTTAAGTTTGAGTAGTTAATTTGGAGTTTGAAATGCATACAAATGAAGTATGATTGAGTCCAATTATGTGGGTTATATGTTTATGAGTCTGTTATATTGTTGTGTAGTCGAAATGGAATGCATTGGTGCACTTGATCAGTGTTTCTGAACCTAAAAACTGCAGTTCCAGGCATATCATTCGACTGAGGCAGGTATCAGTCGACTGCCCGAGGGAACAGAAAGATTTGGGTGAGTGATTCCCAGGTGCAGTAGACTACACCAGTCGACTGATGACTTATCAATCGACTGGTGCCAATTTAAAAAAAAAAGAGTTTTAGGGTTGATGGTTAGTGTCTGGGCCTTGCAACAAAGAGGTCTAGGGTTTAAATCCTGCCAAAGTTAATAAGAATTAAAATTATTTATTTTTTTTAATTCGACTGGTTTTGGCCCAGCAATAAAGTTAACATAACGACCCTATAAGGTCAAGGTTAGTAAGAGAGGGTCGTTACATTTTGTGTTTACTTGGTTCGGAGTCTGTAACGGCTCCTACTCTAAAACCCACAATCCTTAACCGTTTATGTTAAGCAATTCTATAAGTTCGTAAAATAGTAACAGATTTGCAATTTTAAGTACGAAAAATATTCTTTCAAAAATTTATTATGTCTTTCAAAGTGTTTATCAAAAAATATTCCGTCAAAAATTTATTATGTCTTTCAACATGTTTTAAATATATATTTTCATATCATTCAAAAATATTCTTCCAAAATATGCTTTAATTTCTCTTATAATTTGGATAAACTCTAAAGACACATAGGAAGTTTTTCTTATGATATATAAGGATTCCTAAGATTGTGTCAGACTTAGGGGGAGTCTCAATCAAAAGAACAATTCGTCTTTTGATTTTTGATTACTTTAAATTTTATTTAAAAAATATTTCTTTTCATTTGAATCAAACCTTAAGACTTAGAGAAAGATCAACTTGTGGTCAACAAGCTTCCTAAGACTGTGCCATTTAGGGGGAGTTCAAATTAAGAGACCTATTATAATTTTTCAAAAATATTATACTTTCAAAAATAATATATTTTCGAAGACCACTATTTCTTCAAAACCACTACATTTTTAAAAATACTATAGCTTTATTTTTCAAAACATGTTGAAAATATTTTAGTCTTATAAATAATTTTTGAAAATTTTTGACACATTACTTAGTTTGGAAAAATCTCCAAGACATATAGGAAAGTTTTCCTTGTAGTTAACAAGGTTTCCTAGAATTGTGTCAGATTAGGGAGGAATCCAAACTAAAAGAAATTTTTTTTACATATTGAAAATACTTTATTTTGATTAAAAAATCTCTAAGATACATAGGAAATTTTCTTGTGGTCAACATGATTCCTAAGATTGTGTCAAATTTAGGGAAACCCAAATCAATAAAGAACTTATCTTTTTAAAAATTTCTTCAAGTACTACACATTCCTTAAAATATTTTCAGAAAAAGGGTTTTTAAAAAAAATTGAAAATCATGCTTTTTATCAAAAAACCTTAAAGCTGCGTTTGGTTTGGGGTAATGTAATTCAGTTTATAATGTAATTGAGTCTGTAATATAATCCAGATTACATATTGTTGACCTTGTAATCTAGATTACAATACTTTAACTAGCTTTTGTAATGTAGAATTATATTATATTACAGTTTTAAAACTGTATCAAACAAAGTAATCAATCTTGTAATATAATCCTGATTACATTACAAGGTTGATTACCCCTTACCAAACGTAGCCTAAGTATTTTTGGAAATTACATTGTTGGTGCAAATCTTAAACTTAAAATTCTTTTTTATTGTCTTTTTTTATGTATGTCATTGGGGGAGAGAGTACCTTAAGTTAGATTTTTTTCGATTTTCTTTCGTCTCCCAAGTATTGACCTAAAACCCTTAGACCAAAACTTAACTTAGGTTATTGTCAAACATCAAAAAGAGGAAATTGTTGGTGTAAAAATCATCAGACATGAACAGTCAACCTCTAGTGTTTTGATGTTTGACAATATACTAAGTTCTGGTCAGAGTGATCAAGGGTTAAGACAAATAGAACTTGATGTTTGGTAGGGTAAACCCAGGTTTGATAAGTTTGACCAAAGGGTTAGCTAAACAGGACCTGATGTTTGGCAGAGTGTTCAAACCTAGATCTGATATGTTTGACAATATACCAAGGTTTGGTCAGTTAGAGTAAGGGTTTGCCAATTAGAAACAGATATTTGGCAGAGAACCCAGGGTTGGTCAGTTTGACCAAGGGATAAGCCAAACATGACTTGATGTTTGACAGAGTGACTAAACCCAGATCTAGTCGGTTAGACCAAGGACTAAGCTAAACAGGACCTGATATTTAGCAGAGAGAAGTTTAGTCAGGATCAGATGACTAGCAAAGAAGTCCTTGTCAAGGCACCGAAGGCCTGGTGATTGAAGTTGGGCACGAAGTCCTGGTTCGGGGAATTGGGCACGAAGACATGGCCATGGGTTGGGCACCGATGTCCTAGTTCGAGGAATTGTGCACGAAGACCTGGCTGAGGGTTGGACACCGAAGTCCTAGTTCGAGGAATTAGACATGAAGTTCTGGTCGAGGATCGGGCACGAAATCCTGGTGAGTGAAGCTGAGTAAAAGTCCTAGTGAGTAAAAGTCCTAGTGAGTAAGGCTAGGCATTGGGAAACCCTAAGGAGTTGACCTTAGGTAGTAAATGTTAGTAGGATCCCTAGAGTCAATTATGTAATGATTGACTAGGGACTTTTTGTATCATATTCTATCATTAATAAAGGCATGTTTGGTTATTATACTTACTTTATACTTGTGCCAAATAACTAAGTAAAATAATATCCTTGGGTAGTAGGTTCTTATCTACATTGTAACGCCCGCCCTTATATCTACCCTCAAGGCGGGGTTACGTACATTCAATCATATAGTAATATTTTTTTTTCTATTTCTATCTCCTAGCATGACATTAAAACAACAATGCAAGGGCTTAAGAGAACTAGGTACTAAGCATGCTTGCAAAAATTATTAAGTGACATTATATAACATGATAGGTTCACATATTATTTCACACCATAATATAATCCAATAAATCAAGTATATGAAAATTCCAAGTGTAACTATTATCATGCAATATCAATCCTAATCACTATCATTCATTGTCAAGGAGCATAACATAAGCATAAATATGTAGATATAGAAATCTTTCTTCCCGAGCCACCACCCCACACATCTTCAGCCTCCTGCCTCTTCCTTCCATTTAAGTGTTATCTGCAGCATAAGACAACACATAAACTAGTAAGCACAATGCTTAGTAAGGATCCTGTCCTACTCGCAAAATCCGTGCGAAAGAATATAACATGTACACATAATTAATCATAAGTATAAGTTCATCAAAGCATATCAAACATCTAAGTTTCTAAGCATGCAGTATCAAGTACCATAAGCATACTCTTCACATATAACAAATGTTTTCAATGAATATTTTCAAAACAATTCCATAATGGTATTACTTAAAAATACATCCATATCATATTGGGCCCTGTTGTGTACCAACTATCGCGCGGAAACTATTGCGCGTTCCCTAATGAATTGGGGTAGTGAGCCACCAAGTCATTAGAGCAGGACCTTTCCGTCCTACCGGAGCCACGTTAACATGCACCCCGGATTTATTTAACGACCCCCTTACGAGTCGGGTACACAACTTAAAAGTAAAATACTTATCATGCTGTTACATATATGCTAAGGAATACTCCATATTCACTTTTATGGGACACACCACTCTTCAAGGGTGCTCATGATCCCGTAGGGACACACCACACAACATAAGGGGTGCTCTTGATCCCATACTTATTTGAGTATCCCTTCAAGCATTTTAACATATCACATGCAATTTCATAAGTGTGTCCCATGGGCTAAAAGGCATGCTCATACATACATCATATTTCATGCATGTCCATACATACATCATATTTCACACATGTTCATACATACATCATATTTCATACTTGTTCATACATGCATCATATTTCATACATGTTTATACATACATCATATTTCATACTTGTTCATACATATATCATATTCCATACATGTTCATACATACATCATATTTCATACATGCACATACATATTATTTTGCTAAACATAATCATGTCCCGTAGGGTAGTTTAGCCTTCACATATTATTCATGCAACTTATTAAACATAAAGCATATCATGAGATAATTATACAACCCTAAACCTTAGTCCTTCTAGGGTTGGCCGAAACTTAAGTATAGGGAAAATTAGGGTTTGAACTAAATATTCTCACATACATTCATACAAACACCTTGTATACACTATCTTATAATACATTAAACATGGATATATTTTAGGATAATTCAACCCTCACTAACCCCTTTTTTTCTAGGCCTTGGCCGAAACCCATCCAAGTTCTAAACCCTATGTTTTGTTTACAACACATTGAAGGATACATATACACATATACTCTAAGTGCTAAGGGGTTTACTTATGTAACAAAAAGGAACCAAAAGCCTTCCCCAAGGGGGGTGGCCGAAACTCCTTCAAGAACAAAACCCTACAATTTTGTTCATAACACCATGAAGAAAAACACATATACATATACCTTAAGTTCCAAAGGTCTACTCATGTATCAAGGGGTAACCAAGGTACCCTTTTTGGGTGTTGGCCGAAACCTTCACAAGGGTGTAACCCTAGGTTTTGTTCACAACAATTTGCATAAACCACATATACATATATCCTAAGTTCCAAAAGTATACTCATGTAACCAAAAAGGAACCAAGGCCTTCCCTCAAGGGGGTGGTCGAAACATACAAAGGGGAAAAAGTCCCCATTTCCTAAAACAATCAAGGAGAAAACATACTATAACTATTACACTGCAGGCGAGGGGATACTTACATCCTTTCGCTTGATTTTCTCCTTCTCTAACCTCTTAAGATGCCCTTGGTTGAAGGAAGGTGAGTGTTTCCCTTGTTTGCCTTCTCTTAGCAATCTTGGCCCTAGTAGAAGGTAAGAACCTTAAAGGGTTCCTTTACTCTTCCAATTTCCTAGGGTTAGAACCCTAGGTTCACTTTTCGAAAATTGAAGTGGGGAAGAAGGGTGAATTCGGTGATGAGGGAGAGGAAGAAGAAGAGAAAGAGGAAGTTACTCTAACTTCCTTTCCCTTATTTATACTTTTCTCATGAAGAGACATGTCTCTTCACTTCCCTAGCTTTTAGCAAGCATGTTCCTTATTCCCTCTACAAAAACATGGCTTGGTACAATGGTTAAGACATTGCTAGTGCAACTAGGAGGTTCAAGATTCAATCCCTGCTTCCTCCCTTCTATATTTCCTTTTTATCACATTTTGCACTAATCCAAGCCCATTAAGCCAAGCCCATCATGAAATTTCATAATATTAATTATATTCCATGAATTCATAATATTTCATGATAATATTTCATGAATTCCATAATATTTCATATTTATGAATTCATAATATTTCATGATAATATTTCATGAATTCCATAATATTTCATATTTATGAATTCATAATATTTCATAATATTTCATGATACTATTTCATGAATTCCATAATATTTCATATTTATGAATTCATAATATTTCATAATATTTCATGATACTATTTCATGAATTCCATAATATTTCATATTTATGAATTCATAATATTTCATAATATTTCATGATAATATATCATGAATTTCACAATATTTCCTATTCATGAATTCATCTATTTCATAATATTTCATATGGGAAATTTTGGGGCGTTACATACATCATATCGATTGGTTGAATCGATAGTGAGATAATGTAGTGAACACTACACTAAACCATTCCTAGTCAAGCATTAATATTCAAGGATAAAATTAATGCATGGAGACTAGCATGTAGGTCAATTGATGACTTGAGCTCATAAGTCATGGATATATGATATCAAGTTGACACATGGGTATACATTAGAGAATGTGTACTGAATTGACCCGCCATGATAAAGTTTCATAGATTGTCATATGAGTGTCATAAACTTTCTTATGTGACTATTAGTATGAATAATCCTTAAACCTGAAGTCACTACGGTTTCCTACATGAGGAGTTATGTACTTTGGTATCGTCAAACATCACTCATAACAGGGTGGACTATAAAGGCAATCACTGGGTATATAATGAATTATGCGGAGGGATATGAGTGATGTAGATGGGATCTATCCCTCCCATATGATGGGAGTGATATCTATGGGCCCCTTGATCCAGTAGGACTGCTAAAATGCATGGTCATGCTCAAATGAGTCAATATGAGATATTAAGCTCATTTGTTTGAGTGAGCCTACTTGGGGATCAAGAAATACAAAATTGATCGAGGATGACACAGTCTATGCCTCATTGGTCAATCTAGATATCAAGGATAGAAGGACAAGGTCATAAATTGTCATAGTCACGGAAGTTAAGTCAGATCTCGACTTTCTTGTTACTTGGGTAGCAATGATGCATTGCTAGATGCCGCTCATTGCTTATGTGTTTAAAGCGGTTAGACACATTGCCAACGTTACAAGAACCTATTGGGTCACACACTAAGGACACGATACTTCAGAGATTAATTGATCTTAGTTTGACTAAGATTTGATCCGAATAGGATTGATTGAGTAGACTCAAGTGAATCCAATTGGGTTATGGGATTGAGGTATAATTTGAGTTAGACTCATTTAGATTAAACTCAACCACATTTGGATGAGATATTAATTAATTAAAATGTATAATAAATTAATAATAGAGGAGGATGAAAAGATTCTCTTCATTGAATGGAGAGAAGTTGAAGAGTCACATAAGAAGATGTGCTCTTTATTGGCTTTAATGAAGAGAAGCTAAAGGGACAAAAACTCTTCATATTCATAGGATGAATATAAAAGAGTTTTCTTATCACTTGGATGAAGCTAAATCATTTTCCCTTACTCTCTTCCTCCTCTTCTCCCTCTTTGGCCGAAACCCTATTTTGGGGTTCTTGGTGTCTCTACAAATTACCTCAAGTTGCTAGCACAACTAAGGTAGTTCTTCTCCGAAGTTGAGAGATTGTGTTCGTGTGGATAGACATAGAGGCACGGACACTTGAACGTGCAAGAGATCCGGCGTACCTTGGACGAGCGGGATAAACGAAAGGGCACGCATCAAAGATATATTTATAAGATAAGTAGTTGTAGATCGACTTTGTACGAGTTTTCTTTCGCATGGATCGCTCGAGGAATCTTGTTTCCACTGCGTTTTTTTGTTTATGTCGCCGGGAGATCCCTACAGTAAAGTCTTGGAGAGTTGGCTCCAAGCAAAGCCTAGTAAGTCAGGTAGACTTACATAAGTTGGGCTTGGATGTTTACTTGCTTTGTGTGTTTGCTTATCTTGCAGGAACTTGAAGCTGGAGGCAAGAAAGGAGAGCAAAAATAAAGCGGAAGTAAACTACAGTCTAGGACCAATCCTAGGTGCCCAGAAGGACCCAGGCGCCCGAGAGGTTCTTGTGCGCCTGAGAGTCACTAGGGCGCCCAACACCCAGGCGCCCGAATGGGGCGCCCTCAAGCTCCTGGGAACCCCTATGGTCTTAGGGGCACCCGAGAGCCCATACCTTATCCTACGATGTGTATGCTGGTGCGGATCAGAATGAATCACATTGAGGGTGCTCCTATGGGCACACGGGCGCCCAGATGATTAATATATAAGGGGATTCGAGCCGTGGTTTCAAGACATCACTTCCATCATTCTACGACTCATTCTCTTTTGGTTTGATTTATTATAAGTTATACTGTTCTTATTTTATAATTGTGATTGTACTCAAAACTGTAAGACAGGTTTCTCCGCCTCCGGAAAGCTTCCGGAAAGGAGACCACTAGTGGACGGGCACTTCCCGTGGTTAAGCCTTAGACGTATTGCTCCTGGGGGGTTGGGAATCTAGTAAAACCCCCGTGTGTTTACTATGTTTGTTACTTTTATTTATTATTCCGCTGCATACTAACATCTCTGATAGAAAGAATAAACAAATGAACGAATGAACGACAAGATTCAGACAAAAAGCGAGAGTCGATATTCACCCCCCCCCCTCTATCGACGCCACCGATCCAACAATTAGTATCAAAGCAAGTGACTCTGATCAAACTCATCGCCGAAGTAGCAAGAAGGTCAGGAATTGAGGGGGAGTCAAGGGTGAAAAAGGTCTATTTTATTATGTCAAATTTCAAAATTCATCTAATTTGTTTTAAGTGCAGGGAGAGAGGGCACTATAAAAATAAGTGCCCTAATCGTAAGTTTCAAACACCACCGACGGCAACAGAGGTACCAGTGTTAGGAGTCCGGAGGGACAAGAACCATATCAAGTGCTTCAAGTGCCAAAAGCAATATCAAAAATAGAGGAAGGATAGGTCAGCAATATCAAAAAATGCGAGGATGGTACAAAATTTTAATTCTTGCAGAAATATCCCTGTTAGCGTACATGATAATTTTCTTTTCAAAAATACCCCTATGCATGCGAACGTAACCTTTAATTTTTTTGGATAAATTAGATTTTCTATAGAGTAAACTAAATGTATTGCATAATAGATTAGCCATTAATGGACCCAATCAAATATTGATAATATTAAAATATTAAATATTAATTCCTAATCGTTAATATTAATGTTGTAATTTTAGAAATCAATTCTAACACTTTAAATAATTTTTCAGATAATCCTAACAATCCGAAAGATAATTTTCAACCTTTAATTAATATTTCTAAAGATAATATTCAACATTTAATTAATATTTTTGAAGATAATAGTCATCCTTTAATTAACAATTCTAAAGATAATTCTAATAATTCTTAAAATAATAATGAAACTTTAATTAATAACTCTAAAGATAATTCTAATAATTTTGAAGATAATTATACAACTTTAATTAATAATTCTGAAAATAATCTTGATAATTTTGAAGATAATAATACAACTTTAATTGATAATCATGAAAATTTAATTAAAAATCGAAGATAATTCTCAAACTTTAATTAATGATTCTGAATATAATTCTGAATATGAAGATGAATTAATCCAAATTGAAAATATAATTCAAAAAATCCTACAAAAAATCAAATAAAATAGAATATTAAATAAAATTGAAAACTTAAAATTAAAAGAATCAACAGATGAATCAGAATTAATTGAATTATACCCAATATTATTGTTTGACTCTTAAAAAAAGAATTCAAACAAATCACAAATAATAATTTAATTCCTAAACATTTAAATATAAATCTCAAATAATAATTTACTTCTAAAAAATTTAAATCTTAATTAATAATCTAAATCTCAAATTCTAATAATAATTTAATTCTTATCTTAATTAATAATCAAAATCTCAAATTCTAATAATAATTTAATTCTTAAAAATTTAAATCTTAATTAATAATCCAAATCTTAAATTCTAATAATAATTTATTTCTTCTCTTAATTAATAATCTAAATCTCAAATTCTAATAATAATGTAATTCTTATCTTAATTAATAATCTAAATCTCAAATTCAAGTAATAATTTAATTTTATTTTAATTAATAATCTAAATCTGAAATTCTAATAGTACTTTAATTCTTAAAATATTCAAATCTAATTGAGTAAATCTTAAATTTTAATTAACAATTCAAGTTTAATTAGAACTCAATCCTTAATTCAAATTTGTTAATATAAAATTCACGAACTAAATTCAAATTAATTACCTTCAATTATGAAACTAAATAAAATTCTACCCAACTGGAACAATCAACTTAATAATAACAAATATGTCAAAGTGGGTTAACATATTCGCGGGTTCACACGTTCTCTATCATATCGAGAATTTGATACGTTATTAGAAATCTGATTAAAATGGTTTGACTTGATTGACTCATGCATAATTATCATGCTCATGCATCTGTTTATTTTATTTATATCTGTCATGTCATTCATGCTTGTTTATTTTTTGCTTAATCTATAATGGCTAGATAGGAAAAGGATTGTTTGATACTTGCCTAACATAGTACCAGGGTGAGCGAGATAATAGTACGTTAGGGTCAACAAGATTTAAGAAAACCCAAATCAATAAAGTACTTATCTCTAAGACACAGGAAATTTTCTTGTGGTCAACAAGATTCCTAGGATTTTGTCAGATTTAAGAAAACCCAAATCAATAAAGTACTTATCTTTTTAAAAATATCGTCAAGTACTAAGTTTTCCTTAAAATATTTTCAGAAAAAGGGTATTTTTAAAAAAAAATTGAAAATCATGCTTTTTATTAAAAACCTTAAGTATTTTCAAAAATTACATTATTGGTGCAAATCTTAAACATAAAATTCTTTTTTATTGGCTTTTTTTATGTATGTCATTGGGGGAGAGAGTGCCTTAAGTAGATTTTTCGATTTTTTTTCGTCTCCCAAGTATTGACCTAAAACCCTTAGACAAAATCTAACTTATGATTATTGTCAAACATCAAAAAAGAGAAGATTGTTAGTGCAAAAAGCATCAAACATGAACAGTAAACCTCTGGTGTTTCGATGTTTGACAATATACCAAGGTCTGGTCAGAGTGATCAAGGGTTAAGCCAAACTGGACTTGATATTTGGTAGGGTAAACCCAGGTTTGATAAGTTTGACAAAAGGGTTAGCCAAACAGGACCTAATGATTGGCAGAGTGATCAAACCTAGATCTGATATGTTTAACAATATACCATCATTTGGTCAGTTAGAGAAAGGGTTAGCCAAACAGGATCTGATGTTTAGTTGAGAACCCAGGGTTGGTTAGTTTGACCAAGGGATAAGCCAAACAGGACTTGAAGTTTGAAAGAGTGACTAAACCCAAATCTGGTCGATTAGACCAAGGACTAAGCCAAACAAGACCTGATAATGTTTAGCAGAGAGAAGTCTAGTCAGGATCAGATGACTAGCAAAGAAGTCCTTGTCAAGGCACTGAAGGCCTAGTGTGTAGCGACACGGCCCCTCTAGCCCCATCAGGGCTCTCTAAGTCGTGCCCTACGGTCTTCCTGTTGGGTTCTCCCGGGACAAAAACATAAAAACGCAACAGAAACAAGAACCCTCGAGCGATCCATGCGAAAGAAAACTCGTACAATGTTCATCTATCTAATAGATGTATCTATAGTGTATACCTTTGGAGCGTGCCCTTTGCTTATCCCGCTCGTCCGAGGTGCGCCGGATCTCTTGCACGTTCAAGTGTCCGTGCCTCTACTCGTATCCACACGGACACAATCTCTCAACTTCGGGAGAGCTACCTTAGTTGTGCTAGCAACTTGAGGTAGCTCGCACAACACCAAGAACCCTACAATAAGGTTTCGGCTAAAAGAGGAAGATGAGGGAGGGAAGAAGAAAGGGAAGAAGGAGTGGAAAAAGACCTCATCCAAAGTCACAAAACCCTCTTTTATACTCATCCCATGAATATGAAGAGGTTTGTGTCTCATTGGCTTCCTTCATTAATACCAATAAAGAGCACATCTTTTCATGTGGCTCTTTATCATTTCCCATGCAAGAAAAGAATCTTTTCTTTTCCCTTCATTAAACACTTAAATGAATTTTCCTTTAATCCCGACCGGGCCTCTCGGGCTTCCGACCGGTCTCCCGACCAAGTCTGCCGAGTGTCGAGCTCCCAACCCAGTCTGCCGAGCTCCGACCTAGTCTGCCGAGCTCCGACTCAGTCTGCCGAGCTCCCAGCCCAGTCTGTCGAGTGCCGACCTAGTCTACCGAGTGCCGACCCAATCTGTCGAGCTCCCAGCCCAGTCTGCCGAGTGCCGACTCAGTCTGCCGACTCCCAGCCCAGTCTGCCGAGTGCCGAGCTCCCGACTCAGACTGTCGAGCTCCCACCTCAGTCTGCCGAGTGCCGAGCTCCCGACTCAGACTGCCGAGCTCCCAGCTCAGTCTGCCGAGTGCCGAGCTCCCGACTCAGACTGCCGAGCTCCCAGCTCAATCTGTCGAGTGCCAAGTGTAATGCCCGCTTTTTTTTTCTTTCTATTAAGCGGCGTTACGTTAACATACTTAGGGCATGTAGACATCATAAGGCAGCGGAATAAGACTTTTAGACTTATACATACATGCCCTACTACCATTTTTATCATAATGACATGGGAACTCGGCATATTGCCTTCATACTTAAACATCATATCATGTCATACTTAACATCGCATCATAGAGTTCCATAAGTCATTATTCAAGCATATAAGTGACCAAAGTAAGGTTCTAGCATAATGATAAACACATGGTTTCCTGGGCCAAGTCACTACCACACACATGATTTCTTGTCCTCCTGCTGCTTCCTCATTGTCCCCGTGAATGATCTGCGGTATAAGGAAATAAGACTATAAGCACACAGGCTTAGTAAGACTCTTTCCTACTCACAAAAACCATTCATCATCTCATAATGAGCACATGAAACATTAACATACTTGGTGCTCTACTTAGAACATAACAACTTAAATCACTTATCATATACTTGACATGGCATGATCATAAACATACGTGAACATTCTTATCATGGCATGAGACATGGCATAAACGTAAACATAGTAACCATTCTAAGCATAGCATAATACATGGTATAAACATAGCATAATAAACATGGCATAATACATGGTATAAACATAACATAATAACATTCCTAGCATGGCATAATACATGGTATAAACATAACATAATAAACATTCCTAGCATGGCATAATACGTGGCATAAACATAGGCATACTTCCTATCATAGCATATGAGCATCCTCTTAACATAATCATGACATAGATCATTTACTCTCATGCATATTTCTTAACATGAAGCGTAAGCATAAAAATCTTAGCAGCATAGCATAATGCATAACATGAATGAATGCATGAGTGGAATGCATATACATAAGGATGCTTAACTTTTAAAAACATACTTTTAAAAGCTTAAACATAATCATCATATCATTGGGGTCCCCGGCTTGTACCACATACATACATCATAGCGCGCATCCCTAGCAAGTCCGAGGTAGTGAGCCCCGACCTACTAGGGTAAGGACAGCATAGTCGGTAGTCCCCGAACCGAGGCGTTCTCAAGGAGCCCATCCCTGTTGCACAGCTCCGGTAGTGCCAAAACCGTGGACAGCATAGTCGGTAGTCCATAACCGGGGCGTTCTTAAGGTGCCCATCCCTTGGACCCATACTTCGGTCCGGTACAAGCCCATTCATAAAGTAAAATACTTTACATGTTTCATCACCCATAAGACATTCATAGCATAACCATGTTACATAAATCATGACTTAACACATGCTTGTCCTTTCATCGTTCATACTTATTGCATAGCATCATGATGCCTGGAAGGCATGGGCATTATCTTCATTCATAAACATGGTATGCATCTTCTTTCATAAACATGGCATGCATCATTCTTATCATAACATAAACATAACATACTTATCATGGCATCGTTCTCATCATGAACATAAACATAACATACTTATCATGGCATCGTTCTTATCATGAACATAAACATAACATACTTATCATGGCATCATTCATATCATGAACATACACAATAACATAGCATGGTTCTTAACATAACATGAGCATATAACATAGCATGGTTCTCTACATAACCTAAGCCTACATAGGTAGGACTTCCATAAACATGCTACCTACTATCCAAGTGCATGGCATAAAACATAAGACATTCATAATAAACCCTATTAAGCATGGCATCCAAATCATAACATACAACATAAAACATGGTGCTTAAAGTCAGGGTTATAGGTAACATGAGTTCTACCACATGCTTGGACCTATATATATATACATATATACTTCATGATAAGCATAAACCATCATTCTTTGAACCTTAACTCCACCCCCAAACCCTAGATACATGGCTTGGCCGAAACCTATAGGGAGGAGTTCCATCAATTCCATAAACATGTGAGATAGCATAAGGTAAAGGAACAACCATACATTACCTATAAGACCATAGGGAGCCATTAGGGCTCATGATTAGGGTTAACCCTAACCTTTAGGCCCCCTTCCTAGGGCTGGCCGAAACCTAATAAGACATGGGTGCATGGAAAAATTCCATTAACATCCCCAATCAACCATTAAACATTCACCATACCATACCATAGGGTCATTAGGGCCCTTATTTGAGGTAAGCCCTAACCCTTGGCCCTAGGCCCTTCTTGGCCGAACCCCATAAGGTCACAAAACCTTGTAAAAATTTCACATAAATCCCTTCCACCTCCCTTTGTACCATAAGGGTACACAAGATACATGAGTGAAGGGTTAAATCCAACTCTAGCCATGAAAATCCCTATAATGGTACCCAACCCTAAGGGGTCTTAGGGTACTCCAAAAATTCCCATAAATTATATTTATTCTCTAAACATCATGAGAACACCTTAGAAAGCATAATCAAGATTTTTAACATCATCATGGACCCTAAAATCCTAGTGGCCGAAACCCATAGGACTAGGGTTATTGGTTTTCTTTCTTTCAACATCAAATCCCAAAAACCAACCAATATATCATGCTAAAAACATAAGGAACTATTATACCACAGGTGAGGGAGTCTTACCTTGGTTGATCTTGATTTTTAAACCTTAAAAGAGAAGAAGATTGCAAATCCTTTGGACACTTGAACCCCCTTGCCTTTGTATCCTTGGAAAACCCATAGATCTTGGTGATGAGACCTTCTTGTGGAGCTTTTCCAAGGGAGAACCTCTCCTTGAGGTTTCAGCTAGGATGAGGAAGGAGGAGGAGAGGAAATGCAATTGATGGAAGGAAGAAGGTAACTCCCAAACCCCCCTCTTTATAACCCATTAAGGAGGTAAATGAAGAGTCTCTCCATGACCCTTCATCTTCTTCTAAGCCTTAACTAATATTCACTTCATTTCCTCATAACATTCCCTTACTAGTTGAGTTTGTTAGAGCATGCATGGTTGTACAAGAGGTCCAAGGTTCAATCCTTGGTCCATGCACCTTATTTTTATTTTATTTTCCTTTTATTTTCCTATGATTTTTCCCAAAATTCCGAAAATCCTCTAAAAATTCCCCCATAATTATGTTAATATTTCTCATTAAAACCCCTTTATATTTATATTAATTTTTTCCTAAAATTCTCCAATAATTATGGTACTAAAAAGCCCATATAAGGCCCATTAGTACTTAGTTTTCTCAATTTAAATGAGAAAATATGGATTTCTAGGCTACCTTTTGTATTAATATTTCTAGGTCCCTCGGAAAATTATCTAGATATGCGCAATATTTTAAAAAAATATTAAGAGAATTTTCCGGGTCGTTACACCAAGCACCCGACTCACGCTCCCGAGTTCCCAATTCAAGCTCCCAAACTGACCTCCCGAGTTCCTAACTCGGGCTCAGATCTCCCAAGTTCCCAACTCGGGCTCCCGAAGCATCATGTTCTTAGTGTGTGACCCAATAGATTCTCGCGACGTTGGCAATGCGCCTAAACCCTTTAGACACATAAGCAATGAGCGGCATCTAACAATGCATCATTGCTACCCAAGTAACAAGAAAAGTCAAGATCCGACTAAACCTCCATGACTATGATAATGTATGACCTTGTCCTTCTATCCTTGATATCTATATTGACCAATGAGGCATAGACCGTGTCATCCTCAATCAATCTTGTGTTTCTTGATCCCCGAGTAGACTCACTCAAACAAATGAGCTCAATATCTCATATTGACTCATTTGAGCATGGTCATGCGTTTTAGTAGTCCTACTCGATCAAGGGGCCCACAGATATCACTCCCGTCATATGGGAGGGATAGATCCCATCTACATCACTCACATCCCTCCGCATAATTCATTACATACCCAGTGATCGCCTTTATAGTCCACCCTGTTACGGGTGACGTTTGACGATACCAAAGTACATAACTCCTTATGTAGGGAACCATAGTGACTTCAGGTCTAAGGACTATTCATACTAATAGTCACATGAGAAAGTTTACGACACTCATATGACAATCTATGAAACTTTCTCATGGCGGGTCAATTCAGTACACATTCTCCAATGTATACTCATGTATCAACTTGATATCACATATCCATGACTTGTGAGCTCAAGTCATCAGTTGACCTACATGCTAGTCTCCATGCATTAATATTGTCCTTGAATATTAATACTTGACTAGGAATGGTTTAGAGTAGTGTTCTCTACATCATCTCATTATCGATTCAACCAATCAATATAATGTAGATAAGAACCTACTACCCAAGGACAATATTATACTTAGTTATTTGGCACAAATACAAAGTATAATAACCATGCATTTATTAATGATAGAATATGATACAAAATGTCCCTAGTCAATCATCACATAATTGGCTCTAGGACTCCTACTAACACTTCCCACACCCGGCGGTGGGTTTTTGCCTTCCCCAGATTCGACCCCTAGACCTCCGGGACAAGTACTAAAGTTCCTTGAATCTGGTAGCCAAGTGAGCACGAAAAATAAATTGTCACGCCCCGAGACCCAGGAGTCGTTGTTCCAATATAAAATCGGACAGCATCTCCCCTGTTCGGCCGATAATTTACACATACAAACAACACACGCAATAATAATTTGGCCTCAGGCCTCAAAACCAAGACATAAAATAACCATAACACAAAATAAACCATACCTGACTGCGGACCGGTCCGACTTACAACAAAACAACAAACACATAGTCCATTAGAGGACTCAAAAATACAATACCAAGATAAATAAAATGTGATACAAGTTCCACGACATAAAACAAATCCAAACCAAATAGTACGATGTAAAGGAAACATAATTATGCGGAAGCACCCATCACGGGAGTCGTAGGGACCTGGGACTGGCAACTGGGGCTCTCCTGGCGACCAATCAACCTGGAAACAAAAATATAGGCAACGGTGGTGAGTCTAAATAAACTCAGCGGATACCAAAATAGGTATGCATAGCAAGCTATAATAACAATAAGAATCACGTTGATACAGTCTCGAGTATAGAGGATAGAGCATATCTAAAGCCTACGGGTGAAATACATACTAGAGTTTGTCTACCCTGCAGGTAGGTGTAATCAATCCTCTATATAACCTCAAGAACGATACATAATCCCAAATGTGTATGTCACCTGTACAGCCATGTCAAATATATACAACACTCAAACACAACAAGCACCTACAAAGGTGCAATGCATCCTATACACCCGATGCAAAGATCTGTTCTGTACGCACCTCAGCCACCACTAGACCGGCGTCGGGTGAACAAGAAATAGATAAGCCAACCACTCATGGTTGCATAGAGAAGCCAACCACTTGTGGCGTACAGCATATGAAGCCCAACACTCGTGGCTATGCAAATACGATGCCCAGCACCTGTGGCAATGCAAGTATGTAGCCCAGCACCTGTGGCTATGCAAATATGACGCTTAGCACCTGTGGCGGATGCAATATGTAACCCAGCACCTGTGGCTATGCAAATATGATGCCCAGCACCTGTGGCAATGCAATATGTAGCCCAGCACCTGTGGCTATACAAATATGATGCCCAACACTTGTGGCAATGCAAGTATGACGCCCAGCACTCGTGGCGATGTAAGTATGATGCAGGCATGACTGGTGACGGGCTCAAACCTCAGGGGAGCTGATGGTCTCCATCATGATAATAGCATCGTGTTAATTGTGGGATCGATGCACGTGAGAGGGGGGGTGAATCACGTGACTTTTTTTTAAAAAAAATTATAGCGCTTTAAAAAGCGTGCACAACGGAAAAAATAAAACCCGAACGAAAAACCAATACAAACGACACAGGTAGTTTTACTTCGTTCGGAGCCTTCGGCGACTCCTACTCGAAGGCCCAGGTCCCTCGGACCTTTCCGTTGGGCAATCCACTAAAACTCTCTACCGGTAAACCCCGATAGAGTAGGCGAGTACAAAAGAATTGAAAGTGTGACAACCCCACACTTTCAAGTAATTAAATGCAAGAAATAAAAATTGCGTTACCCAACAACTTAGAAGATCTCCTAGATGGGCTCAGATGTTGGGGTTGAAGTTCCGGCAGCGATCAAACGTGAACACGTCGTAGCTTGGACCGCAGCAGGAGAGTTTGGAAGAGAGAGCACTTGAAAAGCCTTTTTTTCAGAAAAATATTTCGATGTCCCTTCAAGCTCTACAGCCAGGCTTTTTATAGAGGGGCTCTCGAGCTTTTTGGTTCTTATCCAGATCCTATTCACGTGTGCTCCTTATCCAATATTTAGCAATTAAAAATTAATTCAAAGGAGACTTTGTTTCTATCCTCATGCTTCACCGAAAAATATGAATTAATAAACAATTAAATAAGATGTAACAAAATGGATAGGAATTAATTTAACAAGAAGTGAACAAGTTTTAGCAAATTAAAAATTAATTCAAAGGAGATTTGTTTCTATCCTCATGCTTCACCGAACAAAGCATGAATTAATAAACAATTAAATAAGATGTAACTAAGTAATTAAACAAAATGGATAGGACTTAATTTACACAAGAAGTGTTTTGTAGCTTAGTCCATATATCAAACAAACCCTGTAAGATAATGTTATCAAATATATTGGAGTAAAATATATTCATAGTTAATTAGACCCTATCTCCTAGACCAGGATCTAACCAAGCCTCAACTTAGATCACCCAAATGGGTCTAAATTGGACCTCGCCTAAAGTCCCATAAATGGACTCGTCCTCACTGGTTCGCTCCTCCAGTGACTTACCTCACTTACCCATTGTGCAGCTTTACTTGACTTCTTGACCCACCAGGACTTCCTGCCAAGGCTCAACCACTCTGGTCTTCCTGCCAAGTCTCAACCAACTTGGTCTTCAGCCAGTTGTCAGGTCCCGCGGACCCAACTGGACTTCCCGCCAGGACTCAACCATCCTGGACTTCAGCCTGGTGTCTGGTCCTAAGTCTTTCAACCCTGCACACTTAGTAAAGAGGTTAAAAACCAACAACCCTAACTTTAACCACTTTGTCATACATCAAAACCCGAGTTTGACCGTTAGTACAAACTGCACCAACAATCTCCCCCTTTTTGATGTATTGACAACTCAGCTTAAAGTTAGAAAAAAACAGCAGATATGAACTTGCATAAACATGCAAACAATATAACACAAGCATAGGTATGAAAGTTGCAGCACACAAGCAGATATGAAAGCAGAGGTAAATAAATGTGAAATAAGCATGTTGTTTGCAATTTTCTTGCAATTTTCTAACCCTTTTACCCTACTCTCCCCCTTTGTCATTCATCAAAAAAGATATAAGCATAACAAGTTTAAGGGAGTAGAAATATAGGCTAAGTGTTAAAAAAAACTAGTCCAAATCTATTAACTTAGCTTTAAAAAGATTTTTCTTTCAAAAAAAAATTAGCTTGGAAAATATAATATCAATCTTAAAAAAAAATATTTTTGGGGATTAGCTGGAACTCCCTCTTTATCAACTTTTATCAAAATTTTCAAATGTGTTTTTTTTCAAAAATGACATTTTGAAAAAGTATTTTGACCTCAGCTCCCCCTGGACCAAGTAATGATTGTGGTCCCTTTTCATGTGTCTAACTCTAGTTACTGACTAACTATCTAGATGATAGTAGTGTTCACTGGGTTAGTCAAGTCAAGTAATAATGTCTAGCTCAGATTTTAGTGCAAGACTACTTGACTTGATCACTGTAATGTTGGTATTTTACGCCCAGGACTTACTGTGATGCACTGACTTAAGCATTCGGAAGTCCAGGCAGTATCCTATGCATCTCACAACCGTTCTATGTTTTTGCAAACACAAACAAGTTAATCTTAATGTGTTTTGTGAGATGCGGCTACCTAAATCTATAGGTTCATGCAATTCTAGGGGTCAAGCTTAGGCTAAGTCTGCCAGTTTTGAAAATCAAATTTTGAAAGACAATAAAGTTCTTGAAAAACAAGTTTGAAAAGTCCGTGTTTAAGTTAAATTTTGAAAGACAATAAACTTTTGAAAAACAAGTTTGAAAGATCCATGTTTTTAAACTCACAAGCTTAATTAGTTAAACCAAAAGTCAACTTAAGCTTATCAGGTCAGTCCTAGTCTATAACACACATTCCTATTAACCTTCTTAAGTTGCTAAATTCAGATTCAGGAAGTGGTTTGGTAAATATATCAGCTAGGTTAGACTTAGATTCAACATGGTTAAGTTCAATTTCTCCTTTATTTACATGATCTCTGACAAAATGGTGTTTGATTTCTATATGTTTGGTCCTAGAGTGGTGGATTGGGTTTTTGGTTAAATTGATTGAACTTAGGTTATCTATAAAAATTTTGACTTGTTTAAAATCTAAGTGAAGGTCCTTTAGGGTATGCATCATCCAGAGTAGTTGGGCTACACACTCACCCATAGCTATGTACTCAGCTTCAGTGGTGGATAGGGCAACACAGTGTTGTTTTCTACTAAACCAACTAACTAGTGAGGGTCCTAAAGTTGGCATCCACCACTGGTACTTTTTCTGTCTAATTTACAGCCAGCATAGTCTGAGTCAGAATATCCAATAAGCTCAAACTGGGATGTTCTAGGGTACCAAATTCCTAATCTTTCTGTTCCTTTAAGGTACCTAAATATTCTTTTAACTAGGGTTAGGTGTGACTCTTTAGCACATGTTTGATACCTAGCACACATACTAACTGCAAAAAGAATATCAGGTCGACTTGCAGTTAAGTAAAGTAGGCTTCCTATAGCACTTCTATAGTACTTAAGGTCAACAGGTTTGCCTTTTGGGTCACTATCTATAGTTTGATTGGTAGCCATTGGTGTCTTAATCTCTTTTGTATTATCCATTCCAAATTTTCTAAGTAGTTCTTTTGTGTATTTTTGTTGATAGACAAAGGTACCCTCACTGGTCTGTTTTATTTGTAGCCCTAAAAAGAAAGTTAATTGACCTACTAAACTCATTTCAAATTCAGTTTCCATTATCGTTGTGAAATCTTGTAAAAAGTCTGAGTTAGTTGAGCCAAATACTATATCATCTACATATACTTGGGCTACAAAAATATCATTTTTTAGGGTTTTAACAAATAGTGTTGGGTCAATTTTGCCTTGGTTAAAACCTTTTGAAACTAAGTAGTTAGACAGTCTTTCATACCAGGCCCTAGGTGCTTGCTTAAGTCCATATAGGGCTTTCTTAAGTCTAAAGACATAGTCAGGGTGTTCTAAGCTTTCAAAACCAGGGGGTTGACCTACATAAACCTCTTCTTTAATTAGGCCATTTAGGAAGGCTGACTTAACATCCATTTGATAAAGCTTAAATCCCTTATGGGCTGCATAACTTAAGAGCATTCTAATGGATTCAAGTCTAGCTACAGGGGCATAGGTTTCATCATAATCAAGACCTTCTACTTGGCTAAACCCCTTAGCTACTAGCCTAGCCTTATTTCTTACTGTTTCACCTTGTTCATTAAGTTTATTTCGAAAAACCCATTTGGTTTCAATAAACTTTTTGTTTTTAGGTAAGGGTACTAAATCCCAGACTTGACTACGTTCAAATTGAGCTAACTCCTCTTGCATGGCAATGATCCAATCAGGGTCAAGTAAGGATTCTTCTATAGACTTAGGTTCAATTTTGGAAATCAGAGCTATCTGACTAAGATTTCTAAAGGCTGATCTAGTCTGAACCCTTAGTTCTGGATCACCTATGATTTGATCAGTTGGGTGGGCTGAGCTAACTCGAACAGTTCTGGGTTGGTTAGGTTCAGTTTCAGGTGTGGGTTCAGTTAGATCATCGTTTTGGTCCTCAATTGGCCTTTCATCAGGGTTAGTACTGGATCTAACAAAGTCAATTGGTTGGTAGGTGGTTTGATCAGAGTTATTTGGGTCAGATTTTTCATCAAATTTTACATTTGTAGTTTCTTAATTTTTAGGGTAATTTTGTTATAAACTCTATAGGCTCTACTGGTAAGGGAATAACCTACAAAGATACCTTCCTCAACCTTAGAAGTAAATTTTCCTAAGTGTTCTCTAGTATTTAAGATATAGACTTTACATCCAAATACTTTAAGGTATTTAATGTTAGGTTGTTTGTTATAATAGATTTCAAAGGAGGTCTTTCCTAGGTTTTTAATTATAGTTATTCTATTTTGTACATAACAAGCTGTACTAACAGCCTCAGCCCAAAGGTATTTAGGTGAGTTGTATTCATTTAGCATTGTTCTAGCTGCTTCTTGTAGTGTTCTATTTTTTCTTTCTACAACTCCATTTTGTTGAGGTGTTTTAGGGCAAGAGAATTCGTGATGGTAGCCATTTTCTAGACAAAATTGATTAAATTTGTGATTTTTGAATTCTCCGCCATTATCGCTCCTAAGTCTTTTGATTTTAATCCCTTTTTCATTTTCTGTTAATTTACAAAATTGAGTGAGTGTATCAAAAGTTTCATCTTTATTTTTTAAGAATTTTACCCAGGTAAATCTTGAATAGTCATCTATAATTACTAGGCAGTATAGGTTCCCATTAATTGATTTAACCCCATGTGAGTCAAATAGGTCTAGGTGAATTAATTCCAGAATTGACTTGGTTTGAGTTTGATTAGTTGGTTTGTGGGTTGACCTAGTTTGTTTTCCTTGTTGACAAGCATTACATAAGGTTGACTCAAGGTTAGATAACTTTGGTAGGCCTCTAACTAAACCATTTAGTTTAGGTAGTTTTCTGAAGTGAGTGTGTGAAAGTCTCCTATGCCAGAGCCAAGTCTCATCCTTATGGGTTAAGAGGCAGTTTTCTAAGGGACAGGTTAACTTAATTTCATAAATGTTATTGTGCCTAAGTCCTCTAAGTGTGATGTTTGGGTTGTCATTGTGTTTGATCAGACATTCATTGGATAGGAACCTAACCTTATAACCAGTGTCACACAATTGGCTAATGCTTAGTAAATTGAAGTTGAAATTTTCAACAAGTAATACATTTGTTATTATGAAATCAGACTCAAGTTCAATATTGCCTAGGCCAATTACCTTAAGTTTACCGTTGTTTCCAAAAGCAACGGTCCCTAGTCTTTTGTACTTGAGTTCTGTAAATTTGGTGGGATCCCCAGTCATGTGTCTGGAGCATCCACTGTCAATGATCCATTTGTTTTCCTACAGTTAAGTAAAAGGTTTAGACCTTAGGTTAAGTTTTTGAATTTTAAAAAAAATTTAAGAAGATTTAAAAACTTTAGTTTGAATTTTAAATTTGAGTTATGTTAATTTTGATTTTGAATTTGATTTTTATTTTTGAATTTGAATTTTATTTGAATTTGAATTTTATTTTTTGAATTTGAATTTGAATTTTAATTTTTGAATTTGAATTTTAATTTTAATTTTTGAATTTGAATTTTAATTTTTGAATTTGAATTTTAATTTTTGAATTTGAATTTGAATTTGAATTTTTGAATTTGAATTTTATTTTTTGAATTTGAATTTGACTTTTAATTTTTGAATTTGAATTTTATTTTTTGAATTTTAATTTTTGAATTTTAATTTTAATTTTAATTTTTTGAATTTGAATTTGAATTTAAGTTTGAAAGTTGAGTTATCAATCAATAATTTGAATTTGGTTATCCTTATTCATCTCACTCGGTCTAAGTCATCAATCAAGGGAGTCCTATGATTTTGTGAGATGATTTTGAGTTTGATTAGAAAAGTTAACTTGACCTTGTGTTAGATCCAAGTTTAACAAGTAGTAATTTAAAAGTACACTTCAATAATTGGCTTCCAGGCCATGGCGAGGCACAGTGGCCTTCTTTGGCCGAAGCCTTATTGGAGCAACAACCATCTTCTAGGCAAAGCCGCTTAAAGAAGTTGGACTTTTAACTTACTCATTGAAAACCCTGGTACTAAATAGTACAAGAGTCAAATTAACTTTGAAGCTAGTCCTAAGTGCCCACCTGGGCAAAGGCTGATTTTGAGGTGCCAACTAGTTTGGAGCCTCCCCCTAAATTGTAGACTGGGTGTCTAGGGTCAATGTAATGGATGTCCCTTTTTGGGACATAAAATTGATTCTGACCTACTTGCTTTGTTAGATAAGCTTTCGGAACCCACGCTTTTCGTTGATTTTTGCGGGGGTGGATAAAGGAGATAAAGGATCTTTGGGTCGATCTTGATTTATATCCTATCCCAGATTTGTTGTACATGCCCTTTTGTGATCCAAGAATAAGGTCAAGGTTCTTGGATCGGGTTGTGAAAGTTGCTAGTAGATCCTTAAGTTTTAGGACTTCGCCCTTTAGGGTTGAGTTTTCAGTTTCAAGCTCAATTAATTTTTGATTTTGAGTTTGTTCAGTTAATGTTCTGGTATTAATTAATTGCTCCTTAAGGTCTTGATTTTCCTTAAGGAGCTGGTCATTTCTAGATTCAGATGCAAGCAATTTTTTATTTAAAGCAGAGATAATCTTAAAAAAATTTTGATTAACTGAATCTAAATATACCTTAGTCGAGTCGTCCGAAAAGAGTCCGATCTCTTGACTCGACTCGTATTCGGAATCTTCGTCGTGCTCTGAGTCTGACCCGGGTCCGGTTGCCATTAGTGCGAGATAGTTTGAGTTCCTTGGTGGTTCATCGTCGGAGTCGTCTGTGCTGTCGTCCCAAGTGGCTTGAAGAGCCTTCTTCTTCTTATTCTTCTTGGGTTGATTCTCCTTTTTGTAGGGGCATTCGTGTTTGAAGTGTCCTTTTCTGTTGCAGCCGAAGCAGGTTATTTTACTTTTGTCTTCACTGCTGGTGGGCTTCATTATCCTCTGGAGGTCCTTTCTTGAGAACTGGCTTTTCTTTTTGGCGAAGACCTTTCTTACTAGGTTGACCATTTGTTCCTCATCATCTGAGTCTGAGTCTGACTCTTCTTCTGATTCTTGAATTTTCTTCTTTGACTTGCCTTCTTTTGAGGAACCTGCAAATAAGGCAAACCCTTTCTCGGCCTTGGCGTTAGTCTGTTCGTGCAGTTCTAATTCACAAAACAATTCATCTAAATTAATTTTAGAAAGGTTCCTAGAAATTTTATAAGCATCTATAATAGATGCCCATAGTGAATTTCTAGGGAACGCATTTAAAGCATACCTTATGATGTCTCTGTTTTCTTGTTTGTGCCCGATTAGGTGGAGTCCATTTAGTATGTCCTTGATCCGGGCGTGAAGTTGGCTTGCAGATTCTCCTTCCTGCATTTTTATGTTAAATAACTTATTTAAAAGTAAATCCCTTTTTGTTACCTTTGCATCAGAGGTGCCTTCATGTAGTTCAATCAGTTTGTCCCAGAGCTCTTTGGCAGATTCAGTTGGGCCGATACGGTTCAATTCCTCTTTTGTTAGTCCGCACTGGAGGGTGTTCTGCGCCTTGTACTCAGTCTGGGCCTTTCTCTTCATATCAAGGTTCCATCTGTCAGGCTTCAGTGGTGCATTGTTTCCCTCGTCCATTGGTGGTTCGTAGCCAGATTGCACCGCGAACCATTGATCCATGTCTGTCTTTAGGTACACCTCCATTCTTCGTTTCCAGTAAGGGAAGTCTTCCCCATTGAAGAGTGGAGGACGGGCAGTGCTAAACCCTTCACCTTGAGCCATCTGAAATAGACCACACAAAAACTTGTCCCAAGACTAGGTCTTGGATTAGTAGTGTGGTAGGAAAAGGAGAAGAAAGAGAAAGAGCGACTCGAAATGGTGTTGCACCAAATTCGAGTAAAATCAAACGAACGAAAAAAATAATCCAAATCTAGGCAACAATACCTAATTTAGATCATGTGTAGCGAAAAACCAAAAATCGAAAAAAAAACTGGATTTCCCCCGGCTCTTATGGTGGTTGCACCGATACAGAGCGAACCTGGCTCTGATACCACTTGTAGGATCGATGCACGTGAGAGGGGGGGTGAATCACGTGACTTTTTAAAAAATTAGAGCGCTTTAAAAAGCGTGCACAGCGGAAAAAATAAAACACGAACGAAAAACCAATACAAACGACACAGGTAGTTTTACTTCGTTCGGAGCCTTCGGCGACTCCTACTCGAAGGCCCAGGTCCCTCGGACCTTTCCGTTGGGCAATCCACTAAAACTCTCTACCGGTAAACCCCGATAGAGTAGGCGAGTACAAAAGAATTGAAAGTGTGACAACCCCACACTTTCAAGTAATTAAATGCAAGAAATAAAAATTGCGTTACCCAACAACTTAGAAGATCTCCTAGATGGGCTCAGATGTTGGGGTTGAAGTTCCGGCAGCGATCAAACGTGAACACGTCGTAGCTTGGACCGCAGCAGGAGAGTTTGGAAGAGAGAGCACTTGAAAAGCCTTTTTTTCAGAAAAATATTTCGATTTCCTTCAAGCTCTACAGCCAGGCTTTTTATAGAGGGGCTCTCGAGCTTTTTGGTTCTTATCCAGATCCTATTCACGTGTGCTCCTTATCCAATATTTAGCAATTAAAAATTAATTCAAAGGAGACTTTGTTTCTATCCTCATGCTTCACCGAAAAATATGAATTAATAAACAATTAAATAAGATGTAACAAAATGGATAGGAATTAATTTAACAAGAAGTGAACAAGTTTTAGCAAATTAAAAATTAATTCAAAGGAGATTTGTTTCTATCCTCATGCTTCACCGAACAAAGCATGAATTAATAAACAATTAAATAAGATGTAACTAAGTAATTAAACAAAATGGATAGGACTTAATTTACACAAGAAGTGTTTTGTAGCTTAGTCCATATATCAAACAAACCCTGTAAGATAATGTTATCAAATATATTGGAGTAAAATATATTCATAGTTAATTAGACCCTGTCTCCTAGACCAGGATCTAACCAGGCCTCAACTTAGATCACCCAAATGGGTCTAAATTGGACCGCGCCTAAAGTCCCATAAATGGACTCGTCCTCACTGGTTCGCTCCTCCAGTGACTTACCTCACTTACCCTTTGTGCAGCTTTACTTGACTTCTTGACCCACCAGGACTTCCTGCCAAGGCTCAACCACCTGGTCTTCCTGCCAAGTCTCAACCAACTTGGTCTTCAGCCAGTTGTCAGGTCCCGCGGACCCAACTGGACTTCCCGCCAGGACTCAACCATCCTGGACTTCAGCCTGGTGTCTGGTCCTAAGTCTTTCAACCCTGCACACTTAGTAAAGAGGTTAAAAACCAACAACCCTAACTTTAACCACTTTGTCATACATCAAAACCCGAGTTTGACCGTTAGTGCAAACCACCACACTTTCTGCCTGATCGAGAGTGCAAGATGGAATATCCAACCGAGTGACAGTGACCATCACTCCCGAAGAGTACGAGCTCTTATTGGCCCGCCCGAGCTCAGAAATCCCCATAGATGCCTTTGCAGACTGGCAGCACCGGCGACTCGATTTCCTGAGCCTTCGGCGCTCGGCCACTCGGTGGGGTCGGGGGAATGTTGCCGACCAGAGGGTGGCTCAGTCGCATTCCCTACCACTTTCTACCGCTTGGGATGACGAGGCTAACTCGCCTCCGCCGAGGAGTACGCTCCAGCCAGACACACCGGTCACGCCTGGATAAGGAGAAGGCCCCAGCTGACCCGACTCCGCCTTCCCTAGTGCGCTGCCCCTTCTCCCAGCAAATCCTCGAGGACCCAGTTTCCCAAGCATCTCCGGTTCTTCACCATACCAGAGTATTCCGGAATGATCGAACCCAAGGAGCATCAACATGAAGTTTGAGAGTGCAGCCTTGATGCACTAGTATCCCGAGGGCGTGAAGTGTCGAGCCT
>JAGFNQ010007998.1:0-74428 GCA_024364735.1 Boesenbergia rotunda
TAATTAGGAAAATTATTTCCTATAGAGTATATTTCCTTAAATAAGATTTTCATGAAATATGTGGTTGAATTAAGAGAATCTGTCTCTTAATTTAATAAGATTTGATTTAGAGAAATCAAAGTCTTAAACATATTAATTCTGAAATTGATTATGATAATTTAGGAAATTGTTTCCCAAAAACAATTCCTTGAATAAAGTATGAAATTAGAATTAGGAAATCCGGTTCCTAATTCAATTAATGAGACTTGATAAATTAAGTCACATACATACTTTATTAAGGAAATCGTTAGAACATCACATAATTATATGTCATGAATGTGCATAAAAGAAAAAGATGAGACCCAAAACCCCTTACAAAATATTAAGGCCAACACATTCCATTAATATGGTTAGAACCGGAGTTTTGTTTCTCGTTTGGGTTGATGGACACATCCATGCCCAACTTGAACCTCAACATGTTCAAACCATAGAATTAGTTTATGATTAATATAGTTGGAGTCAGAGGTCAATCCTTAGTTTTGGTTGTTGGACACATCCAAGCCTGACTAAACGGTTGATTGAGCTCCAACCATATTAAAACTATTTCTTGATTAATGGGTCAGCCTTAAGCTTGGAGCATCGATTTGTTGTGCCACAACCAAGGTTGATGTAAAAAGAGATGTAGTTGGGTGCTATGTGTATTGTTGCATACATGTTAATGAGTTAATTACAACCCAATGATTTATGCAAACATTCAATTAGTTGATAGCATAATGTGATAGTTACATATGTATAATATGTAATCGGTATAATTACCTACCTTCATAGCTAAGAATAACTTGATGGGCTCTAGCCATGGTTGTTTTTATCTATGGTTGGATATCAACCTATTTGGAGATGTTCCTACGATCTCCCGAATTGATAAAAAGGGTTATTCAATTCGAAAAATAAATAGGATTTAATTAATGTATATTGATGCATTCTTTATCATTCTCATCACATAACCTCAATTTGTATTTCTAGGATAATCACCTGATCATGTCTTCTCTGAATTTGCGTTCCATTTTGGACACCAATAAGTTAACTAAGGCCAAAAGGATTGAAAAGGCACCAAAAGGCACTTGCCATCACTGCGGCAAGGAGGGCCACTGGCGAAGAAATTGCAAGGTTTATCTTGAGTCCTTGAAGAAGAAGGCATCCGATGCCCCATCCTCTTCAGGCATCTTCGTTATTGAATGTCACTCTATTTCCTCGTACACCTGGGTACTTGATACTGGGTGTAGCTCACATATATGTAATGACATACACGGGCTAAGGAATAGAAGAAGACTCGTCAAGGGAGAAGCGAATTTGCGAGTTGGAAATGGAGCAAAGATTGCTGCTATTGCCATCGGAACATATTTGCTAAAGCTCCCTACTGGACTTGTCTTAGAATTGGATAATTGTTATTTTGTTCCTTCATTAATAAAGAAATTATATCTATTTCATGCTTGAATGAAAAAGGTTATCATTTAACTTTTAGTAACAATTGCTGTTACATAACTTTAAATGGTGTTCTTTATGGGGCTGGAACTTTATGTAATGGTATCTACACGTTAGATTTATCCGGTGACATTTTCAATATCGAAATTAGCAACAAACGTGCTCGAATAGATAATCAAATAGACTCCTATACGTGGCATTGTCGTCTTGGCCATGTAAGCAAAAATGCATGACCAAATTACACCGATGTGGAATTCTGGAATCATTTGAATCTGGTTCATTTGATACATGCGAATCATGCTTAAAAGGCAAGATGACCAAATTACCCTTTTCCGAAAAAGATAAACCAGTGGGAGAATTGCTTGGTCTAATACATACTGATGTATGTGGACCAATGTCAACTCTTGCACAAGGAGGCTATAGCTACTTCATTACCTTTATCGATGATACGATTCGGGTATGTGTTCTTAATGAAACACAAATCTGAAGCTTTTGAGAAATTCAAAGAGTTCAGAAGTGAAGTAGAGAAATAGCTTGGCAAAAGTATTAAGATACTTCGATCCGATCGGGGTGGTGAATACTTAAGTCAAAAGTTTCAAGATTATCTTAGGGACAATGAGATATTGTCTCAATGGACTCCGCCATATACACCACAGCATAATGGTGTATCTGAGAGGCGTAACCGAACCTTGATGGACATGGTTAGATCTATGATGAATCATGCATCTCTTCCAAAATCCTTTTGGGGCTATGCACTTAAGACAGCTGTTTACTTGCTAAACAGAGTCCCGACCAAGGTAGTCTCTACTACTCCATATGAGACATGGAATAGTAAGAAACCTCATTTATCTCACCTAAAGATATGGGGTTGTCCTGCTTATGTAAAGCGGACTGTATCAGACAAATTGGATGCTAAGTCTGATAAATGTCTATTTATTAGATACCCTAAGGAAACGAAGGGTTACCAATTCTATCATCCCTTGGAACAAAAGATGTTTATTTCAAGGCATGCTGTATTTCTAGAAAAAGAATTTCTTTTACAAGAAAACAGTGGGAGTAGCATTGAACTTGAAGAAGTTCAAGAAACTCCAATAGACATTATAGAGACACCTAGTCTAGACCCACAACCAATAACTCATAATGATGAGCTATCAGTTGAACATAAAACAACACCACTTCTTCGTAGGTCTGATAGGACACGCAATATTTCAGAGAGATACGGATTTCTCATAAGTGAATCGAACGACGTGTTACTCATTAACAATGATGAACCTATTAGTTATGAAGATGTTCTGAAAAATTCAGAAAGGGATAAATGGCTTGAAGCCATGAAGTCGGAAATGGATTCCATGTACAAAAATCAAGTATGGGACTTGGTTAACCCACCTGAAGGGATTAAGCTCATAGGGTGCAAGTGGATTTTTAAGAAGAAAACTGACATGGAAGGTAATGTTATTACCTTTGAGGCTAGATTAGTGGCAAAAGGATATCGTCAGAAACAAGGAATTGATTATTACGAAACCTATTCGCCAGTAGCTATGCTTAAATCCATTCGGATGCTCCTGGCCATAGCAGCTCATTATGATTATGAGATATGACAAATGGATGTGAAAACAGCTTTCCTTAATGGAAACCTGCTTGAGGATGTATACATGATACAACCTGAAGGTTTCACATCGATCAATAAAACTAAAGTATGCAAGCTTCGACGATCTATGTATGGACTAAAGCAAGCATCCAGGAGCTGGAACATCTGTTTTGATGAGATAAACAAAGAGTTTGATTTCTCACAAAATCCTGACGAACCTTGTGTGTACAAGAAGGTTAGTGGGAGTACAGTCGTATTCCTGGTATTATATGTCAATGACATATTACTTATAGGAAACGATATATCAGTCTTACAGTCAGTTAAAATTTGGTTGTCCAAAACTTTCTCCATGAAAGACCTGGGAGAAGCAACCTATATCCTTGGGATTAGAATCTATAGAGATAGATCAAAACGGTTGCTTGGTCTTTCGCAGTCTACATATATAGACCGAGTGCTAGAAAGGTTTTGCATGTCGGAATCCAAGAAAGGTTACCTTCCTATCAGGCATGGGATCAACCTTTCGAAGTCTATGTGTCCACGCACAAAAGACGAGAGAATTTGCATGAATAAGATTCCTTATGCATCCGCGATAGAATCTATCATGTATGCTATGTACTAGGTCCGATGTATCGTATGCTCTGAGCGTCACAAGCAGATACCAGTCTGATCCAGGAATGGATCATTGGGCGGCTGTCAAGACAATCCTCAAGTACTTGAGAAGAAGTAAGGATGTGTTCCTAATATATGGAGAAGGCGATATGGTAATACGTAGGAATACAGATGCCAGTTTCCAGATAGATAAGGATGACTCCAAATCTCAGTCCGGATACGTATTTATTTTGAATGGAGGTGCAATAAGTTGGAAGAGTTCCAAGCAAGACACCATAGCGGATTCTACCACGGAAGCGGAATATATTGCAGCTTCGGAAGCAGCAAAGGAAGCAGTCTGGATCAAAAAGTTTGTCTCAGAACTTGGTGTGGTTCGAACCATTGATGAAGCAATACCGGTTTATTGCGACAACAATGGAGCTATTGCACAAGTGAAGGAACCAAGGTCTCATCAGCGATCCAAACATGTGCTTCACCGCTATCATCTGATCAGAGAGATTATAAGTAGGAATGATATACAAATTAAGAAAATTCCCACTGAAAGAAATTTAGCGGATCCTTTAACTAAGACCTTGCCTCAAAGCAAGTTTGAGGGGTCATGTTAGAGCCTGTGGTATTGGATACAGTAGCGATTGGCATTAGGCCAAGTGGGAGTTTGTTAGTGATATGAGAAAAATGTCCTAAGGCAATCGCCTTATGATTGTAACCATTTATTTTAATAAATGAATATTCACTATTTGAGTATACATGTTTATGTATTTGATTGAGATCATAAACTCATTTATTGAATGTCCGCAATACAATTCACAGCATGAGAGAATTTGTGATAAATTCACAACTAGTGATTATCTCTACATGTGTAATTGTGAAGTATTGAAATTGTCCCTAGTCGATGAATTGATAAATACGGACACTATCAATTCTGTTGAGACTAGCATGAGTTATTCTCTAATCAACTGATTCTCACTGGCTGGTGACATTGAGATGTCCGGAGATAAACATGAATGCTAGTTAAGGGAACTAGTTCATTGGAGTGATTGGCTGTAAAACTTAATATGGTAGTCTACATATAGATATGTCAATAATGTTCTTAATGCAGCTTAAGTGCGATGTTCCTTTGACTTGCGGTGTTCAAGTCATCTTGGTCATGGAGACTTATACTTTGACATCTTAAGCAAGCATCTCCAAGGAGGTGTGGACCCAAGATGATTGAGTATAAGCCGAAGTGCCCGAAGATGTTTGAATAGCCTACAAAGGATTCACCACTCCTTGCGAGGAGATGTATACCCAAGGCCTATCGTCGGATTGTTACTCGAAGCCTCTGGCCAGAGCATGACATGTTCAGAGTATTAATCTCTTAAATACATGAGAGTAATTAGAATCCGTAGGACGTGAAAACGTTACTTGGGCTAGGTGTGACGTAGTCAGCCTAGTAGGGACTGACACACATAGACCATGTCCTAAACCAAGTGGGCATAAGATGGTGAAGGGAATGGGGCACAATTCATTATAGCTGCTGAAGGGTTTCAGAATAGTTTCTGAGGTCAACCGTTGATCTTTCGATTAATTGGGGATCATGATGTACTACTAGGTGTCACTCATGATCGTTCTATAATTGGTTAATTATAGACGACCAACATAAATCGAAAGCCTATTTAGTCACATGCACTATGAGTAATCCGAGGGATTTAACATGAGTTGAAAATTAGATTTTCCAATCAAGAGAGATTAGGTTTGGTTGAGCCAAACGATAAGTCAATTCTGAATTTATCAGAGACGCATCGGAAGCGTAAAATGGCTAAGTCTTTTGAAGACATAATAGATGAAATAAATGAGTTTAATTCATTGGGGCATGGCTTGGATGGGCCGGCCAAAGAGGGTCTCCATCCTCTTTGCTTGGCCGGCCACAACAAAGGGAGAGAACCAAGTTTTTGGTTCAATTTATAAAATAAACCAATTGTGTGGTTTATTTTATAAAATTATGGATGATATAATTTTTTATATAATAAACCAAGGTTTGGTTTATTTTTCATGGAAATTAAAATGAATCATGGATTGGTTTATTTTATTTTATAAAATCAATCATGGATTGATTTACCATGATAAGAAAATTTATTCCATAAGAAAAAGGAGACTTGGTCGGTTTTTATCATGAATTAAAATATGATAAAACTTGGCATGATGGAATAAGTCATAGAAAATTTATTCCATAAGAAAAAAAGAGATTTGGCGGTTGAGAGACCACTATAAAAGGACCCAAGGCAAGGCTTGGAAATCAATCGAAGTATTCTTGCCTGGGCTCTCTCCCTCTCCTCCCTTCTTTCTCTTGGCCGGCCACAAGGATCTTTTCCCTTCTTCTTGCCATGAGCACAAGGAGAAGCACCAAGGAGACAAAGTTCTTCCGTTGGGATGATCTTCCTCTCCGGCCATTATCACCTTGGGATTGGGCGCAAGCCATCTTCCTCATTCTCGCCAGAATTGTGATTCCGACCAACCTTGGTAGTGAGTTTTTCCGATGTGATTACTTCTCTCTTGGTTTTTCTTGTCGCGTTCTCAGAGAATGTAGTAGTTCTCGAGAACACGAAACTCGTGGCTTTGCGAAGTCATCCCGAAGATACTCGGCGTGGATGCGAATAGAGGCGGAGCTTCCGAGGGACGCTTACGGTTGGATCTCGTCCCTTCCTTCGAGTTACGCGAAGTATTAAGTAAATTAGTTTACGTTTCTGCAAAATTTTAAATATATGATCATGTCTACACAAGATAAAGTTGCATGCTTAGATGTGTGGTTAAATAATTTGAGAAATTATTTATGCTAAACCTTCCGCTGCACGTAATTAATTTTAAAATTACGAACCCGCATCCATGTCAACATGCACCTGGTCCCAACACTTAGGCCTTGGACGTACTAACCCTGGGGGGTTGGGAACCAAGTAAAACCCGCATGTCTCTGTGTGATTTTTTGTCTTTCTTTATTATTATTTTTGCTGTATACTAACCCTGATAGAAAGACGAGCAAACAAAGTTTTCCTACAAATTTTACGAGTCGATATTCACCCCCCTATCGACCGACACAGTGCCTACAGTTGAGTTTGCCTTCCTGAATAGATTTATAAAAGAGAATGTCTATGTAGGACAACCCCTAGGTTTTGAACACTTAGACTACCCTAAACATGTATTCAAACTTAGAAAAGCTCTTTATGGTTTAAAACAAACACCTAGGGCTTGGTATGAAAGACTATACACTTACCTAATTTCTAAGGGTTTTAACCAAGGCCAAAGTGATTCAACCCTATTTGTTAAGACCTTAGAAAAAGACATCTTTATAGCCCAAATTTATGTTGATAATATAATATTTGGATCAACTAATACTAATTTTTTAAAAGAATTTATTAAAATTATGGAAAGTGAATTTGAAATGAGTTTAGTAGATGAATTGACCTTCTTTTTAGTACACCAAATTAAACAAACCAGGGATGAAAATTTTGTTCACCAATCAAAATATACAAAAGAATTGATTAAGAAAATCAAAATGAAAATTTTAAAATACTAATGTACTCCTATGGCCACAAATGCTAAAATAGATAATGACCCTGAAAGTAAGCCAGTTGACTTAAAGTATTATAGAAGTGCTATAGGAAGCTTACTTTACCTAACTGCTAGTAGACCTGAATCCTTTTTGCAGTAGGTATTTGTATCAGGTACTAAACCTGTGCTAAGGAGTCTCACTTAACTATAGAAGTGAAACATCATTTTGTTAGGGACCACGTAGCTAGGGGTGAAATTATCCTTCAACATATAGAGTCCAAATATAACCTAGCATTCATTTTTACTAAACCCCTACCTGAGTCTGAGTTCAGTTCATTAAGAAGGCAGCTTGGAATGTGCTTAGTAGAGTAGGACTTCAAATGTTTGATCTTGATTTAATTTTGAATGCCAAAATTCTTTAAGATTCTATGTCTGATTCTAATTTTAAAAATGATTTCAAAAACTTTATTTCAAATTTTAAAACTTTGTTTTCAAAATTTATTGCATTTTTTTGATACTTAGTTTTACTTTGACTTTAAAACTACCCCTTCAAAACTAGGGTCTTTCTTCAACATGGACTTACCTTAGGCTTAACCCTAGTATGCATGCTCTCATAGATTTAGAAGCCAGCATCTCAAAAGCACATTATGGTTAACCTGATTGACATCCTACACTGGGTTGAGATGCTTAGGACTGTTGCCCTAGACTTAGCTGATTTATGAAATACACTTGACTTGACAAACCCAAGTGAAAACTACTGTTTATTACAGTCAGCAAGTAGCTAAAAGGTACAGATACCTGAAAGCAATTTGACTTTATTTTTGAATATTTATTTTTTTTTCAAATTTATTTCTTTCATGCTTGGACTCAAAATGACGGTGCTTAGACTTGACTTAGACTTAGCCTAGACTTAGACAGTTTACTTAGACTTATTGTGTTGCTTGAAATTACTTGCTCTGATATACTTAGCTATTCGTACCCACATATTACATGCATGATTTTGATATATGGCTAAGGGGGAGAGAAAGAAAAGGAGTTCAAAGAAAAGAGTGCTTCTATACCAGTCTTTTTTCTTTTCGAAAATCACTCTTCGAAAATTAAGTTTTTTGTAGTGTTTTTGAAAACTAAGCTTCTTTTTAGTGTTTTCGAAAACTATGTTTTTTCGAATGCTTAGAACCTATTTTTAAAATGACTCAACATTTTGAAAAAACTACTTATTCTCTCTTCTTAGTTTTTGAGAAGCACTTAACATTTTCGAAAAGAATATTTTAGTACTTAAGCTTTTCAAAAAGTAAGCAAAATTTTTAAAAGTATTCTTTCAAAAAGCTTAAGTCAACTAAGTATTTTTATAACTTTTTTCATAAGAAAACTTAACTTAGTCTCTAAACTTTTTTAATCATATTTGAAAAAGACTAAGTCTATTTTGAAAAATATTATCTCCTCTATAATCACAAATGTTAAATGATGTAGGGGGAGATAACTGATTAAGGGGGAGAGCTTAAAAGTAATTTTATTTCTCTGTTAAAACTTGTTTAGGCTTAACTTTGAACTGGGTTGCCATAATGAAAATGGGGAATATTGTTGGTAACGGAAGCATCAAATTAAATCTTATTTTGATAAGTGACAAAGGGTTCAAGTTAAGTTGGTATAGTGTACTGATAATGTTGTTGAGATTGTAGAAAAGTCCTAGGTAAGCTAGGCAAGAAGTCATGACCTATAGGGTTGAGCACGAAGTCCTGGTCAGGGATCGGGCAATGAAGACTTGGCAAGTGATGACAAGAACAAAGTCCTAGTAGGGGATCAGGCAACACAGACTTGGCAAGTGTAGCCGAGCACGAAGACTTGGTCTAGGGGGACCGAGCAAAAGACTTTGTCGAGCGGGGATCGCGGACAAGAGTCGAGACGGGTTGAGGTCAAACGTCATTGAGTTTCAGGTTCTCTGAGGCCGAGCAAAAGTCCAACCAGAGATTTCGGGTGGCAACTGATGGATCGCTTGGCGTGCTAGAGGGGGGGGGGGTGAATAGCACTTTTTTGGTAGTTTGAACTCTACAAAGTCGTTAGCGCAGCTGAAACAATAATATGCAAAGTAAATATGAACAATGCTAACAACCAAACGTTTACTTGGTATCCACTCAGATGGGTGACTAATTCAAGGATCCGCGCCGTACACCACTTCCACTATCGAAAAATCTCCTTCATGTGGAGAAGCCTTTACAGTGGTGATCTTCCTCTTTACAGAATATAGTAGAATAAGAGAGAGGATGTAGAGAACACTTTTTAGACGAGCATCACTTCGTTGTCGTACAGAACCGTACTGCTCATGTGCAAAAAGGTCCACCTTTTATAGGAGAACAGGACAAACTCGCAGTCTGTCCAGCCCCGCACTAGTCGACTGCCCCTGGGGCAGTCGACTGGTTTAGCATTAATTGCTAGCCAACGACTAGTTTTCGGGGTATACCAGTCGACTGCCCCAAGGGCAGTCGACTGGTCCGAGGCCGAAAACTCTCTGTGAGTTTTGGTAGTCGACTGCTCCTGGGGCAGTTGACTGCTCTGCCTCTCAGCTTAGTCCCAGCCACTCCGAACCTTCTCCTTCACTTATGCCTTCAGGTCTGCTCCCTTGGCTTGCCTCTTAAAGTCCTCTTCTTCTAGCTATCGTCCCTCGGATGCGCACGCAAGCCTTCCCTTGGCTTGCCTCCATGCCACCTTTCACGTGTGCCCTTGAAGTCCACTTCTTGGCTTGCCCTTGGAGCTCTCCTCCCTCGGCTCTCGTCCCTCAGATATGCCCACCATGTGTGATTCTCCAAGTCCTGCAAACTTAATCACACACATCAAATACAACATAACACTCTAACCTTAAATATATTCACACACACACACACACACACATCAAAACCATGATCTTCCAATCATTTAAGGGTCGATTGCCTCAACAATCTCCCCCTTTTTGATGTGTGTCAATATGTTTAAGTTTAGAGATAAATAACAACCAACAATAATAATAGCAATTGAAAAAACATAAGACACATCAACCCTAAGAGGTAACCTCCCCCTTAATCCATGTCTTCTCCCATTTTCAATTCTAATCATAATCTAAGTTAAGTTTCCACTTAACACTAAACATCATTAAAAATGTAAGACATATCCAAACCTAAGAAGTAACCTCCTCCTTAATCTATGTCTTCTCCTCATTTTTAATCATCCAAAATCTAGGTTAGACAAAATACCTTAAACCATCCATTTCAAGGTTAAAATTCTAACTTAAACCACCCATTCTCCCCTTTTGACACCATCAAAATGATTACCCCAAGCAACCAAACCCTATGGTATCAAATGAAAGAAAGTTGAATTTCTGAAAGAAAGTCTCAGAATCTGAAAACAAGTGTGCCAGTCGACTGCCCATGGGGCAGTCGACTGATACGCTATCAGTCAGAATTTTCAGCTTTTCTGTCGAATTTCAGAAACGTCCAAAAAAATCCAAAAAATTCCAAAAATTGTAAAAACTTGCATACATGTTTGAAATGATATACTCTATCAAGGAAAAATATTAGTCCATATAAAATTTCAAACATGCATGACTTTTGATAAAAATCCAAAATCTTTGAAAACCACTAAGTTTTGTACCAAACTTACAATCTAATTTTGCAATTATATAACTTTCAAAAGCATGACAAATTATATAAAACAAAAAATGATTTTCAAAAGTTTAAAATGTCCAACTATGATCTTTAGGCAAAGTGTCCATTGATTAAACACTTACCTTCCCCATAGTTGGTCTAGTTTTCATATGTTGATACTTCTAATGGTTCAACAATGTGCCACAAGCACAAATGAGCCAAATGTATCACCCTAATGAATCAAGCACCCTTTTTCAAATCTATTATCCCAAAGTTCATCCTACACATTCCAAGGCCTCTTCTTAAGGATGTAAACTCCGATTCGGGAAGAGGCTTGGTAAAGATGTCGGCTAGGTTCGACTTTGATTCATCATAGTGTAGTTCTATGTCTCCCCTTGCCATATGGTCTCTAATGAAGTGATGTTTCACTTCAATGTGTTTTGTCCTAGAGTGGTGAATCAAATTTTTGGTCAAGTTGATTGTACTTACATTATCACACAAGACTTTGACCTTGGTATAATGTAACTCATAATCCTCTAAGGTGTGCATGATCCAAAGGAGTTGGGAAACACACCCACCCATTGCCACATATTCCGCCTCCGTTGTTGATAGGGCAACGCATGGTTGTTTCCTACTACTCCAACTAACTATGGAAGTCCCAAGGAATTGACACCCTCCACTAGTTCTCTTCCTATCTAGCTTACAACCCGCATAGTTCGAGTCAGTGTATCCAATTAGATCAACACTAGGGGTTCTAGGATATCAAAGTCTGACATTGAGGGTACCTTTAACATACCTTAGGATCCTTTTGACTACAACTAAATGGGACTCTTTGGCTCAAGATTGGTACCTAGCACACATACCTACCGCAAAAAGTATATCGGGTCTACTAGCGGTTAGGTATAGTAAGCTACCAATCATGCTCCTATATTGTTTAGAGTCTACCATTTTCCCTTCAAGGTCACTATCCATTTTCATATTGGTTCCTATGGGTGTAGATGCTACCTTAGCATTTTCTAAACCAAATTTCTTTATCATTTCCTTAGCATATTTGGTTTGAAAGACATGTGTACCTTCATTAGTTTGCTTAACTTGAAGTCCCAAAAAGAATGTTAATTCTCCCACAAGACTCTTCTCAAATTCATCTTCCATACACTTGATAAATTCTTGTAAGAAGTCATTATTTGTTGACCCAAAAATGATATCGTCTACATAGACTTGGGCAACAAATATGTCCTTATCCTTAGATTTTAGGAACAAAGTAGGATCAATTGTTCCTCTCCTAAACCCCTTAGACACTAGAAATGAAGAAAGCCTTTCATACCAAGCCCGGGGAGCTTGTTTAAATCCATATAAGGCTTTTCTTAATTTGTAAACGTGTCTTGGATAGTTAGGGTCCTCAAACCCGGGGGGTTGTTCTACATAAACCTCTTCCTTAATGATCCTATTAAGAAATGCCGACTTCACATCCATTTGGTGAAGTGTGAAACCCATGTGAGCGGCATAGGCTAGTAGGATTCTAATAGATTCTAATCTAGCTATGGGGGCATAAGTCTCATCATAATCTAATCCCTCAACTTGGTTAAACCCCCTAGCTACCAATCTAGCTTTGTTTCTAGTGATTTTACCTTGGTCATCTAGCTTGTTCCTAAAGACCCATCTTGTGGTTACAATGGTGCAATCATTGGGCCTAGGAACCAACTCCCAAACCTCACTTCTCTCAAATTGATTTAGCTCTTCTTGCATGGCTAAGACCCAATCAACATCTCCTAATGCTTCATCAATGGACTTCGGTTTTAATTGAGAGATTAGAGCTATTTGACTAGTGTGATCCCTAAAATAGGACCTAGTCCTTACTCCTTGAGTTACATCACCCACTATTTGGTCAATAGGGTGATCTTGGTGATGTCTCAAGGGCCTAGAGGTTGTGGGTTCATTTACTCCTTCTTCCTCATCCTCTAGGGTACTTCTTACTCCCCCTAGATCGTTGCCCTCCAAATGTAGGTCTTGGATTCTTTGGGCAAGGGGTTAGACCTCTTCTATATCCTTATCAATTGA
Source organism: Boesenbergia rotunda (assembly GCA_024364735.1). Classification (NCBI taxonomy): domain Eukaryota; kingdom Viridiplantae; phylum Streptophyta; class Magnoliopsida; order Zingiberales; family Zingiberaceae; genus Boesenbergia; species Boesenbergia rotunda. The sequence continues at coordinate 12,856 of JAGFNQ010007998.1, forward strand.
GGATTTTCTAGGGTAGGTATTTGTTGTTTCATCAAACTTGATATTTGAGGACTCCTCAATTACTTTTGTCCTCTTGTTGTAAACTCTATAACCCCTACTGGTGGATGAGTACCCAACTAGAATTCTTTCATCGGCTTTTGACTCAAACTTCCTTAGGTCATCTTTGGTATTTAAGATATACACTTTACATCCAAAGACCCTAAAGTAATGGACTTGTGGTACCCTCCCATTCCATAATTCAAAGGGTGTTTTTCCTAGGAACCTATGTACCAACACCCGGTTTTGAATGTAACAAGTGGTGTTAACCGCTTCAGCCCAAAAATAGCTAGGAAGGGAATATGCATTAAGCATAGTCCTAGCAGCTTCTTGTAGAGCTCGGTTTCTCCTCTCAACTACCCCATTCTGTTGAGGAGTCCTTGGGCATGAAAATTCATGCTTGTATCCATTTTCAATACAAAATTGTGTGAAATTTGAATTTTGGAACTCCCCACCGTGGTCACTTCTAATTCGGTTTATTTTGATATATTTTTCATTTTTTCCCTTTTACTAAATCCTATAAAAATTTCTAGGGTATCATCCTTATGTTTCATGAAGAAGACCCAAGTAAACCTAGAAAAATCATCTACAATAACTAGACACTACTAGAATTTTTGCATTTAACAACAGTGAATCACTGTTGTCGTATGCCAAATACCACTGTTGTTAAAGGCCATGTTGTTAAAGGGGGGGTCTACGACAACAGTGAATCACTGTTGATTCACTGTTGTCGTTTGGTCTACGACAACAGTTTTCCACTGTTGTCGTATATCACATTCGACAACATTTTGACAACAGTTTTTCACTGTTGTCTTTTATTATATTCGACAACAGTTGTATAACCGTTGTCGTATATCATTAACAACAGTTTATCACTGTTGTCGTTTAGGGTTTTCACTGTTGTCGTTTAAATGAGTTTTAACAACGGTGTTTAAATGTTGTCGTATGCCATATTCACCGTTGTCGTTTATCTACAACAACAGTTTAGCTTTAAAAAAACCTGTTGTGTGTTTGTACTGTTCCACAACAGTTTCATACCAATTTGACAACAAAGATATTTACATTATATTTTCAATTAAAAGACAATAATTTAACCTCGAAACAAAAACTATATATATCAAATATCATCAACATATTTACAATAAAGATCCACCACAACCTTTCTACAGATGAAACCATAAAAGTATCTTCTGTCCAAAAACCTTTCTACAGACGAAACAACTAAAGTATCTTCTGACCCAAATTACAAGAGTTCAAATTATATATAATTCTGACCCAACTAAACTTACAATGAAGTTCAAATCACAAAAATTATAGCTTGGAAGGTCAGATTAATGGTCTTCGAACATGATCACGAACAAGTCCCTGCAGCTGGAAAAAAAAGAACAAACACTCTAATTAGTTATTCTATTAAATGCATATGTCCAATAAAAAATGATCCATGAAGATATGTATCAACAAACAACAAAAATAATAAACTAACAAACAAACAAACAAAAAAGATATGCATGTATCAACACTTGCAATTATAAGGAAGAAACCACCGATTGTTTAATGATTGCTTTTCAATTTGGAAGAAACCACCGATTGTCCTAAAAAAAATCAAAATCATAATATCGTCTTATTGATTGCAAAATACTTATTGTTAGGACTACTAAAGCTCTCAATTCTTTACAACCTCAAGACTGGTTTCAGTTACGTAGGACTTCCTCTCATCCATGGTTGAACTAGACTATAAACATGCAAATGCATTGGTAGAAAAATAGAAAAACATGAATATTACTTATATCACCATGTGTTAGTATTTGAGTATTAAATAAAAATCCTCATATGCAGCAATTATGAGAAAGGAAGAAAAAAGACCATTGGTAGAGGTAATATTTACATGAAAACTGCGAAGCTCTTCAGCTTCTTCAAGTGCGATTTGCTTTTCGTATTCTCTCCTGGACTGAAGTGCGAAAAAGAGATTAGTGGCAACCTTAAAGAAGAGAAGGATAGCATCATAAATAAATATAGAGTGGAACTGATTTGTCCTGTTGCATAAAATCAGGAAAGCAAACTTTCAATAGCTTCTACATTCTGAGAAATTAAGCAACTAAAGCTATTAACTATTTGATCCATAATAATCAACTAACATTTAGATATTAGGATACAAAACATGAGAGAGAGGACATGTAATGATCGATGAAGTAACAAAGGAATCATATTAACTCAATGTGAAAGGGGATAAATTTCATAATAAAATATTGTTAGTAAGAGTTCCATTCTGTAAAAGAGAAACACACCACCATACATAGAAGGGAACATTTTGGTCATGCTCACCGTGGCCAAATTATCTAAAAACTCTGTCTCATCCTCGTCAAGGGCTTTTGGTGGTCCTATACATACAAAGAACACAAATGCATTACACATGAAAAAAGTGAGGCCTTTCGAAACATCGTTTAAGGAAGAAAAACACTCAATATCGACCCACTTGGAATTGGATATGGCAAAGGTGCTAATTTGTCCACTGCTTCATCAATGGAAACTCAAATGCAATTCTTGGGAAATGGATCATTAAAAAGAAATATTATTTTAAAACTTATCATTTTCATAAAATTGCAGCTTTGATAAGTATTTGATACATAGCTCACAAAATGGATTCCTATAAGTATTTGACAAATAATCAATCAGCAGAAAAGAATATCATTCAGGAGTTAGCCATATGCAACATTTAAGTAAAAAAAACCTAACTTTCATTGTATCCTTGTCCTGCATGAGAATGAATCATGTCACCGTTATAAAGTAGCTACTTCATAAGTTGGAGGATGAAAATTTGTAATGAAAACAAACTCTCTTGAAAAGGAAAAGCCAACAATGTTTCATCTTATAATTGTACTAACTAGTTTCTTCAACATATCTAAACCTTAGATATCTCCATGCACAATGAACCTAATGGACTCATATTTAAGCTTGATTCGTATTGTTTGAAAAACTGAAAATAGTTGAACAGATATCTCATACACCATACATAACGTGCACAAGTTTACAGTAAAAGAGAAGTCTTTTTTCTTTTATGAAGGAAAGTTCATCCAGGTTTTATTTTGTAAAATTTCATGTCTTTATTTTGTGGACATCAAAAATGCACGAAGAAAGTTAAGTAGAACAATTACTAGATATAACTCCCAATATTTCTAGTAAAGTTCTTATTAACATTTAAGCAAAACTCTTTTTAACAAAAGAAAGCTATAATTTAATCCAACAGAAACTAACCCACTGTGATCCAATCACAACACTTAGCTAGAGCATAACTAAATCATCAATTTCATCCAGAATCTATTCTAAACTAACTTCCATTTTGCACCCCACAATTCAAACCAAAACAAGATTTCTGCAAGCTATGAACAACAGCTTAACCAACAATTTCTCCCATGGACATAGATATAAACCAAACACAGACCACACTCATGTCACCCATCCAAACCAATCATCAAGTCCGTCCAAAACTTCAGACCAAGGCAAAATGCACAGAAACCACCACAACACCATCTCTACAACTGAAAAGCTATCAAGAAATAAAATCGGATTAAAGATCTGTTACAAATTTCTAATTCTAGCAACCCAAACACCCAACCAAGCATCCCAACAGATTTGAACATAAGAAATCCAACTCTAACGGAAAGCAATTCTTACCTCTGCTCGGCGCACAGCAACAGCGAAGAAGGAAGAAGAGGAAAGGAAACACCCAAAACCACACAGAGTCCTTGCGATGCGCAACACCACCCCTTGTAAATTCGACGCCAGTGCTTGGGTGGCGCCGCTTGATCGAGTCAGATTTTAGGAAGAAGGCGGCGCCGACCTCGCTTGCGTGCAGAGGAGAAATCGCGAGGGAGGAGGCATGTGATTTGGGCTTCTCAGTAGAGGAGGGTGCGCTCGGCGGCTTCCTTCGCCGGATCGCCGACATCGCCGTGCGCGATAGGGGCTGATCGACTCCTGCGAAAAAAGAGAGCAAGGGAGAGAGAGAGAGAGATCGGCCGCAGAAGACTGAAGGGAATGGGGGAGGAGAGGGAGTCGGCGATGAGGGGCTGTGTCGGACCACCAAGGAGGAAGGGGACTTGCTAGAGGGGAGGTGGCTGGCTTGGCCGGCTGTCGCGCGAGGAAGGGTTGGCGTCGGCGCTTTAGGGCACGAGGAAGAAAAAGGCATAGGGAGGGAAGATAGTAAATAGAAGGGTTTATATAATATATATAATTAAACCGTTGATATCCACCGTTGATATCCACCGTTGATTTTGTTTATTGATTGAACAGCACAACAATACAACAACAACAGTTTAATAAAACTGTTGTATATTGTCATAATAAACAACAGTTTCTCACATCAGTTGTTATAAATCCAGCCTATAGACAACGGTTATTTTATAACTGTTGTCGTTGAGTATACATACGACAACACTCATGTTATTACTGTTGTCTTTTTACGTATAAGACGAACAACAACAACGGTTAATACTAAAACTGTTGTTAAATTGACATAAGACAACACTTTTTCAAAAAACCGTTGTCTATTATGTGTTGTTGAATGCAAAAATTCTAGTAGTGAGACAATATTTACTCCCTACAAGTGAGGGAGTACTATGACAATCAAATAGATCAATATGCAAGAGCTCTAACGGTAAAGTAGTAGTAGTTAGGGTTTTACCTTTGTGTGATGATTTTGATTGCTTACCCTCTTGGCATGCATTACACAATTTGGTCTTCTCATACTTGATCATTGGTAGCCCCTTCACCAACTCTTCCTTAGCCACTCTTGCAATGCTTCTCATGTTGACATGTCCAAGCCTCCGGTGCCACAACCACCCTTCTTCTTCTTTAGACATGAGACACTTAGCAACATTGTTAGTAGCATAAGCAAGATCAAGATAATATAAATTTGCCTCTCTAAACCCTTCTAAAATGATATTATTTGATTCATTATGTTTAATTATGCACTTTCTAGCATAAAATTCAACTTTAAAACCCGCATCACATAACTGACTCACACTAAGTAAGTTAAACATCATATCATTAATTAGGAGTACCTTATGTATAGAAATCGTGGGAGATGCCTCAATGGTACCCTTACCAATAATCCTCAATTTTCCACTATTTCCAAAGGAGACCGTCCCTTCTCTTAAGTAGCTAATAGTAGTGAACTTGCTCACATCCCCGGTCATGTGTCTTGAGCATCCACTATCTACTATCCACATAGTTGAGGCCTCCTTCACCTTTACCTATACAACATGAAAAACATACTCTTTTGGTACCCAAATCTTTGATCCATAAGCATCATTTAAAAATCTTTTAGGTACTCATGCCCTCTTGGTGTTTTCCTTAGCCCCTAGTCTCCTAGATGCACCAATCCTACCCGTGAGTGATACAAAGACCACTTCCTTTATCTTCGGCCTATATCCCAAACCGACCTTGTTATAAACGACCCTTTGACTGTTGATTATCATATCTAGGTTGCTAGATCCTACTTGGAATTTCCTAAGAGCCTTTGTGAGGTCATCTACCTTTTTCTTTAGTTCCCTATTTTTAGTTTCAAGATGTGAAGCATGTGATGTAATAGAACTAGCATGCAATTCTTCAAGTTTGGTAGATTCTACTCTAAGCATGACAATCTCTTCTTTTAGATCCTTAATCTTACTTCTAGCCTTAGCTAAGTCCATGTTAGTACTAGAAATAATTTTAACTAGTGTAGAGGAGGGTAAGTGGTATACCTCACTTACCGAAGCTTCTGACTCAGATGATGAAGAGGAGGAGTCACTCTCATCACTGCTTGAACTTCTTTCATCATCTGATGAGTCTGAGTGATCCTGTGCCATAAGAGCAAAATGGGAAACTTGCTCTTCTTCTTCCTCTGAGGATGATGGATCATCCCAGGTTGCCTTGAGGTTGGTGGCACCCTTCTCCTTTCCCTTCGACTTCTTCTTGTCACCTTTCTTCTTCTCCTCCTTTTTGTCATCTCTTATCTTCAATTTAGGGCACTCGTTCTTCATATGCCCCTCTTGGTGGCAGTTATATGTCCTTGGCCTTACCCTTGCCTTTGAACCCTTTCCTAGCATATGATTTGTTAGAAAAATTTCTGAAAGTCTTACGCATCTTTCTTATCATGAATGCCTCCTGGTCGCTATCCATGGAGGCGCTGGATTCCTCTGAATCTGATGAGGTGGAGTAGACCACCTTCTTCTCCTTCCTTTTCTTCTTCTCCTTTTCTGCAATAAAAGCAATACCCTTCTCTTTGGCCGAGACGTTAGCTTACTCGTGTAGTTCAAATTCACAGAATAAGTCATCTAATTTAACTATGGACAAATCCCTTGATACCTTGTAAGCATCAACCATGGATGCCCACAAGGTGGTTCTCGGGAAGGCTTGTAGAACATACCTGACGATATCCCGGTTCTCGATCTTTTCTCCAATCACGTGGAGCTCATTGATTACTTCCTTCACCCTTCCATGTAGCTGGCTGACAGTCTCGTTGCTCTTCATAGATAAGGATTGGAGTTGGGCCACGAGCAAGTCATTCTTTGCTCTTCTGGACTCGTTTGACCCTTCGTTCAGTTCCACCAACTTGTCCTACAGTTCCTTGGCGCTCTTGAACGGTCCCACCTTGTTCAGTTGCTCCTTTGAGAGCCCACACTCCAGTGTGGTGGCGGCCTTGGCATTGAACTACGCCCTCTTCATTACCTCCTTCGACCAGGATCTCATCGGTGTCGATTCCCCTCTTTCATTGATGAGTGCCTCGAAACCATCTGCAATACTTAATCCAATTCTCAATATCGTTCCTAAGGTAATATTGCATCCTACCTTTCCAATACGCAAAGTCATTCCCGTCGAAGAAGGGTGCTTGTGCAGTGGAGTATCCCTCTTGAAACACCATTTTACTTGCTCCGGTTGACGGTTAGTTCTTCCGAAACGAACCGGCTCTGATACCAACTAATGGATCACTTGGCGTGCTAGTGGGGGGGGTGAATAACACTTTTTCGGTAGTTTGATCTATACAAAGTTGTTAGCGCAGCGGAAACAATAATATGCAAAGTAAATATAAACAATGCTAACAACCAAACGTTTACTTGGTATCCACCCAGATGGGTGACTAATCCAAGGATCCGCGCCGTACACCACCTCCACTATCGAAAAATCTCCTTCAGGTGGAGAAACCTTTACAGTGGTGATTATCCTCTTTACAGAATATAGTAGAATAAGAGAGAGGAAGTAGAGAACACTTTTCATATGAGCAGCACTTCATTGTCGTACGGAACCGTATCGCTCACGTGCAAAAAGGTCCTCCTTTTATAGGAGAATGGGACAAACTCGCAGTCTGTCCAGCCCCACACCAGTCGACTACCCCTGGGGCAATCGACTGGTCTAGCATTAATTGCTAGCCAACGACTAACGAACGGCTAGTTTTCGGGGTATACCAGTCGACTGCCCCAAGGGCAGTCGACTGGTCCGAGGCCGAAAACTCTCTGTGAGTTTTGGTAGTCGACTGCCCTGCCTCTCAGCTTAGTCCCAGCCACTCCGAACCTTCTCCTTCACGTATGCCTTCAGGTCTGCACCCTTGGCTTGCCTCTTGAAGTCCTCTTCCTCTGGCTATTGTCCCTCGGATGCGCACGCAAGCCTTCCCTTGGCTTGCCTCCATGCCACCCTTCATGTGTGCCCTTGAATTCCACTTACCGGCTTGCCCTTAGAGCTCTCCTCCCTCGGCTCTCGTCCCTCAGATATGTCCACCATGTGTGATTCTCTAAGTCCTACAAACTTAATTACACACATCAAATACAACATAACACTCTAACCTTAAACATATTCACACACACACATCAAAACCATGATCTTCCAATCATTTAAGGGCTGATTGCCTCAATAATCTCCCCCTTTTTGATGTGTGGCAATATGTTTCAGTTTAGAGATAAATAACAACCAACAATAATAATAGCAATTGAAAAAGCATATGACACATCAACCCTAAGAGGTAACCTCCCCCTTAATCTATGTCTTCTCCCATTTTTAATTCTAATCATAATCCAAGTTAAGTTTTCACTTAACACTAAACATCATTAAAAATGTAAGACATATCCAAACCTAAGAGGTAACCTCCCCCTTAATCCATGTCTTCTCCTCATTTTTAATCATCCAAAATCTAGATTAGACAAAATACCTTAAACCATCCATTTCAAGGTTAAAATTCTATCTTAAACCACCCATTCTCCCCCTTTGACACCATCAAAATGATTGCCCCAAGCAACCAAACCCTATGGCATCAAATGAAAGAAAGTTGGATTTTTGAAAGAAAGTCTCAGAATCTGGAAACAAGTGTGCCAGTCGACTGCCCATGATACGCTATCAGTCAGAATTTTCAACTTTTCTGCTGAATTTCAGAAACGTCCAGAAAAATCCAAAAAATTCCAAAAATTGTAAAAACTTGCATACATATTTGAAATGATATACTCTATCAAGGAAAAATATTAGTCCATATAAAATTTCAAACATGCATGACTTTTGAAAAATATTACTCTAACAGGGGCCTATGAGAGCTGGCAGCGGGCGGCTGAGCTGGCACAATGGTCTGGCTTCCGTTGCGAGTGCTAAGTGGAGGATCCTCGTCAGCACTCAGGCGTTTAAAAGGGACTCAGGCGCTTGGCCAGGATAATGTTTGACCGAACAGCAGATAGAGTTTCTGCCCAGTACGCTGCAATGAGGGCGCCTGAGAGGCCATTCAGGCGTCTGAGTATATACTATAAAAAGGGGTAGAGTGCAACAGTTCAATATAACAATTCTAAGACTACAATTAGTTTTTTCTTCTGTGTGTTGTGCGATCGAGGTTCTGATAAACGCTGAAACGTTGTTCGACTCTCTAAACAAAGATCTTCCTTTTATTTCTAGAGTCAGCATAATTATTTTTCTTTTACCGAGCACTCCCGTTCTGTAATTTGTAATATTCTTATGATTATTAGTATTGCCCAAAGTAAACAATCAAGGATCATGGGCCTTGTAGTAGGAGCCGGTCAAGACTCCGAAGCATGTAAAATCAACCTGAGTTAGCGATCATGTTGTGTTTTATTTTCCGCTGCTTCCTATCTCTCTCTAACTCCGACGCTTACTCTAACCTTAAGTTTTTGTTGTGTACTCTATCGTTGTGTAGGTTTTAAAATCCAAAGTTTTGTTAAGCGATATTCACTCCCTCCCCATCTCTATCGCTCAATCTTGATCCTACGATTAAGCACTAGTCGAGTCCATGAAGGAAGTTGTCTAGATTAACAATGAGTGTGTTGAGAGCTTAGGAACTAAAGTGAGAGTGTGAGGAAGAGGAGACGTCCAATAATGCAAGTGAGTGAGGGAAGTTGATTTGGTAAGGTTACTCTAAGATTTCGATTTCATTGTAATGTTATTTGATGTATTATGAATTTTTCATCTCCTATCTCTGTCTATGCACTTGTAAATGGAAGAAGTAATTTGGAGAGCCCAATTAAAGGGACCTCCTATCACATGAGAGACACTCGTCATACATCTCTAGATTACCCATGTCACTTACTAACACAGGATTGAAAGAAACCCAATAAGCATAAATTAGACAATCTATTGTAAAGAATTGACTACCATTTTAAGGTAACTCCTGAGATGTCCGGTTAAAAAGATATCCTTTGTCACGAAGGATCCCCAGATCATATAATCTCGGACATTCCCTCTACGTGGCGACTGATCAATACATCTATTAAATCAAACAACACAAATAAGCAATTTAATTTCACACACATATTCAATCAAACATGAACAAGGCATACACATATCATAGAAATAGAAAATGATCAAATCTATAGTGTTTACATAAACAATCACATTACAACTCCTTCCTATGACCTAGAGTTCAGAGATCTACTCGATGAACAAAAAATGATTAACGAGGTTTTTCCAACATCAGGCGACCGGCCCGGCCCCACAGAAGTTTCCCACTGGCTATCAGGGTAAATCAGGAAGCGTCACGGTAGACGGTCTAGAAGCCTAGCGTCCCAAGATGAAATATAACAAGGAAATATAACTCAATCTACTCGCGGTGTTCAACGATCTACTCGATGAACAAGGAAATATAACAAGAAGACATCAAAATTGATAAGCTTCAACTCAATCTAAGAAGAAAGGAGAAGACAATTTAGCCCAAGATGAAATCTGAGTCATTAAGAACCAATCCCTTGCTCTGGAGATAGATGCGATGATGAATCCAGCCTCAAATCATCGAGAAATTGCTGGAAAAAAATGGACACCAGACCTCCTGAGTCTCCCTCAAGGGATGAACCCTCCTCCTCTCAAATTGGGGGAGATGGCCCCTTTTAAAGGCAGGGATATAACCCTTGTCTTTCACACCACATGGTTATGTCCCTATGGCATGATTGTGGCATGTAAATCTCGGTTAGATGAGGCATGGTCATGCCTTAAGGCAATGTCTCGATAAATTGAGACACGAATGTGCCTCTTGACACAACACAACCGTGTATATCTCAGAAATAGGAGACACGATCATGCCTTTGAGCACAGTATGATTGTGTGCATCTCTGGTAAAATAGACACGGGCATGCCTCTGGACACAACATTGTTGAGGCAATCGACCCTGAGTTGATTTGGAGGATCATGGGGTTTTGATGTGTGTGGGCAATATGGTTAAGTTATGGTTTATTATGTTCTCATATGTGTACATGAGTATACAGGTGTACAGGTACACATGGACTTGGTTGATGTCTTCGGGTGAAGGATAGCATGGAGGCAAGCTGGAGGCTTGCGTGCACATCTGAGGGACCAGTGGATAGCAGGGACGATGAGCCGAGGGACACGGACTTCGAGGCGTACGTGAAGGGTGGCATGGAGGCAAACTGGAGGTTTGCGTGCACATCCGAGGGACGAGGGCCGAAGATGAAGAAGGCGTGAAGGCAACAGTCGAGACTGCTGGTGAAGAATCAACTGGGTTGTGAGGGTCTGAGTATGAGTGATTGTACTCAGGGGCTAAGCCGGGAGGGTTTGAGTGAGAGTGAAATGTAGTCGGGAGTGAAACCCTAGGCTTAGGTGTGTACTAGTCGACTGGCCCATGGGTAGTCGACTGGTGTCGGCTGGAATAGGCTGGCAGATTCGAACGTTGTACGGCAACGGTCGAATCTGACTAGGACCAGTCGACTGCCCCAGGGGCAGTCGACTGGTAGCGCCTATTTCAGATTCGAGCCCTATTTAAAGGGGCTCGTTTCAGACTACTATCTCTTGACGAAACTCGCTTGGGTAAAGTGAGTTAGTAGTCTCTTGTACTCAGATAGCGTCCGAAGTGTTATGGCGAGGTTTCTCCACCCACAAGGAGCGACAGAGTTAGCTGGAAGTTATCCGGGGATTGATCCACCGACGGATTCTTGGATTAGTCACTCGTCCGGGGTAGATACCAAGTAAATCGGTTTGTTAGCATTGTTCTCTCTTGATTAGTTTATTTTTATTTGTATTTTCGCTGCGCTAACAATCTTGTAGAGAAAACGACAAAAAATTGCTATTCACCCCCCATCTAGCAACATCTTCGATCTATCAATTGGTATTAGAGCGAAAGACCGCTCTTGATCGGACTAACCGCCGAGGGAGCACACGCTAGAGGAAGAAAGAAAATGGAAGACAAACTTGGGGAAGACATCTACACTCCACCGCCCTACGATCATCAAGATTTCGACTTTTGGAGGGCGAGGATCGAAACTTGGTTTGGAATGGAGTGGGAACTAAGAATTGCACTTGAAGAGCCATTCGAGATTCCAAGGGATAAGCACGGGAAGAAGCTTAGGCCTAGATGTTGGAATCAAGAGCAACAAGATCAATCCAAGGCAAATGAAAAGGTAATGGAAACTTTAGTTAATCTTTTGCCTAACAATGTTTTGAATTGTGTAGGTAAATATCAAAATGCACATGAATTATGGAATAAAGTAAAAGAATATCATGAGAACCCTACGCCAATTCAAAAAGTGGAAGAGGTCGGAGAAAGAATTTCTAGTGACCAAGAAGATCAAGAGGAAGAAGAGTTGATCATCTCATTGAGTGAAGAAGCATCCACCTCATCCGAAAAAGAAGAAGTAACACCACCAAGGGTTGATGGGGAGAAGAGACCCTCATCCGAACAAAAACAAGAACAAGTTCCAATATCTACCAAAGCCAAATCAAAAGAACACATTCTATACTTTGGATGCAACCAAAAAGGGCATTACAAGGACAAGTGTCTGTTGGTGCAGGCAGCACCTAAGTCAAACCTGAGTTTTGATAATGGCAAAGGTTTCAAAAGTTAAGATATTATGTTGATCTAACATGTTCACTAAGTATACAAGAAAAGAAGCCCTAGGTACACTAGGCACGAAGTCCTGGTCGAGGACTGGGCACGAAGCCCTGGCAAGGAGCTGGGCACCGAAGACCTGCTCGGAAGGTGGGCACGAAGTCCTGGTCGAGGACTGGGCACGAAGCCTTGGCAAGGAGCTGGGCACGAAGTCCTGGAAAGGAGCTGGGCACCGAAGACTTGCTCGGAAGGTGGGCACAAAGACCTGGTCAGGTGCATCGGGCAAAAGTCCAACTGGAGGAGCCGGTTGGCAAAAGGTAAACTCTCCCGAGAGGAGTAGGTGAGGACGCGTTCCCCATCGAGGGAACAGTAGGCGTCGGCTCAACCTAGGGCTCCTTTGGAGACCCAAAGTCAGAACCAAAACATCTACGGCAGTAAAATTCACTAACATTCTTGCTTTGTTTTGTGTGGTACTAACCCTGGATGTAAGACTGAAGCAATGAGTTTCTGCAGCTCAGAACGCCCCAAAGGAGAGGGGCAGCAGCTGGGCAGGGTGCCCCGGAGGTCCCGGGCCCCCCTAGGTGAAGGCAAGACAAGCTGAGCAAGTAATGCTTCAGAAGCTCACTGGGGCAGGCGCCCCTAGTGTCCCGGGTGCCCCAGATGCCTCGGGCGCCCTGGGTCCAAGCTAATGAAGCGATTGAAGCCGAGAAGTCAGCAGACCGAGTCAACCCGGGCGCCCCTGCGTCCCGGGTGCCCCCGTCAAACCCCGAGCCCGATCCTGGAGGGATAAGGGCTGACCGAGTTGCGGATGAGGGTTTGCGGATCGGGACACACGTGGAGGGCGCCCCCAGGTACACTATATAAGGGGCTCGTGTTGGGATCTTCAGGCGACATAATCATAAAAACACAGCAGAAACAAGATCCCTCGAGCGATCCATACGAAAGAAAAACTCGTACGAAATCATCTATCTAATAGATCTATCTAAAGCGTATACCTTTGGAGCGTGCCCTTACGTTTATCCCGCTCGTCCAAGCGCCGTCGGATCTCTTGCACGTTCAAGTGTCCGTGCCTCTATTCGTATCCACACGAACACGATATCTCTACTTGGAGAAGAACTACCTTAGTTGTGCTAGCAACTTGAGGTAGTTCACAAAACACCAAGAACCCAAGATGTGGGTTTCGGCCAAGATGGAGAAGAGAACGAAGAGGGGAAAGAAAATGAGAAGTTGTCATCCAAATGACAAGGGAAAAACTCTTTTATACTCAAATCATGAGGAATTTTTGTCTTTTAAACTTCCCTTCATTAAACATTTTAATGTAACTCTCTAACTTTTCATGTAACACTCTAATGGTGAGAAACTCTCCATCTTCCTCTCTTATTAATTCATTAAACATTTTAATGAATTAATATTTCATCCAAATGTGGTTGAGTCTAATCTAAATGAGTTTAACTCAAATTAGATCTCAATCCATAATCCAATTAGATTCACTTGAGTCTAACTCAATTAATCCAATTCTAATTAAATCTTAGCCAAATCAAGATCAATTAATCTCCGAAGCATTGTGTCCTTAGTGTGTGACCCAATAGGCTCTCGTAACGTTGGCAATGTGTCTAAACCAATTTAGACACAAAAGCAATGAGCGGCATCTAGCAATGCATCAATGCTACCCAAGTAACAAGAAAGTCGAGATCCGACTTAACCTCCGTGACTATGGCAATGTATGACCTTGTCCTTCTATCATTGATATCTACATTGACCAATGAGGCATAGATCGTGTCATCCTCGATCAATCCTGTGTTTCTTGTTCCCCGAGTAGACTCACTTAAACAAATGAGCTCAATATCTCATATTGACTCATTTGAGCATGACCATGCGTTTCAGCAGTCCTACTCGATCAAGGGGCCCACAGATATCACTCCCGTCATATGGAAGGGATAGATCCCATCTACATCACTCACATCCCTCTGCATAATTCATTACATACCCAGTGATCGCCTTTATAGTCCACCCAGTTACGGGTGACGTTTGACGATACCAAAGTACATAACTCCTTATGTAGGGAACCGTAGTGACTTCAGGTCTAAGGACTATTCATACCAATAGTCACATGAGAAATTCTATGACACTCATATGACAATCTATGAAATTTTCTCATGGCGGGTCATTCAGTACACATTCTCCAATGTATACCCATGTGTCAACTTGATATCACATATTCATGACTTGTGAGCTCAAGTCATCAGTTGACCTACATGCTAGTCTCCATGCATTAATATTGTCCCTGATATTAATGCTTGATTAGGAATAATTTAGTGTAGTGTTCTTTACATTATTTCACTGTCGATTCAACCAATCGATATAATGTAGATAAGAACCTACTACACAAGGACATTATTATACTTAGTTATTCGGCACAGAATACAAAGTAAGTATAATAACCAAAATGTCTTTATTTATGATAGAATATGATACATATTGTCCCTAGTCAATCATCACATAATTGGCTCTAGAACTCCTACTAACAATCTCCCACTAGCACTAGTGCTAATCACTGTAGTATCTAATACCCAGTGACCTGGTATGACCATCATGCTTCTTTTGTGCCAAAGCCTTGGTCAAAGGATCTGCGATGTTAGAATCAGTGTGTACTCTGCATATCCTCACATCTCCTCTATCAATGATCTCTTGAATGAGATGGAAGCGTCGTAGTATGTGTTTGGTCCGCTGATGAGAACGAGGTTCCTTAGCCTGTGCAATAGCCCCATTGTTGTCACAATAGAGGTCTATCGGGTCTGCTATGCTAGGAACCACATCAAGCTCTGTAATGAACTTCCGGATCCAAACAGCCTCTTTTGCCGCCTCAGACGCGGCAATATACTCAGCCTCTGTTGTAGAATCTGCGACTGTGTTCTGCTTCGAACTCTTCCAGCTCACAGCGCCACCATTCAGGCAAAATACATACCCTGACTGCGATCTAAAATCATCCCTGTCTGTTTGGAAGCTTGCATCACTGTAACCCTTTACAGCTAGCTCCTCATCACCTCCAAATATCAAGAAATATTCTTTCGTCCTTCATAAGTACTTAAGAATATTCTTGACAGCTGTCCAGTGACATTCACCTGGATCTGACTGGTACCTAATCGTCATAATCAAAGCATACGAGACATCTGGATAAGTACAAAGCATGACATACATGATAGACCCTATAGCGGATGCATAAGGGATCTTATCCATACGGTTTCTCTCCTCCGTAGAAGAGGGACATTGAGTCTTTGAAAGACTCACACCATGTGACATCGGTAGAAATCCCTTCTTGGAATTCTGCATGGCAAAACGATTAAGCACCTTGTCAATATATGTACTCTGACTCAAGCCAAGCAATCTCTTAGATCTATCTCTATAGATCTTGATGCCTAGGATATAGGCTGCTTCACCTAAGTCTTTCATTGAGAAACAATTCCCTAGCCACGTCTTCATAGACTGTAGTGAAGGGATATTATTTTCAATGAGGAGTATGTCATCCACATACAAGATCAGAAAGATAATTGTGCTCTCACTAACCCTTTTGTAGACACAGGGTTCATCTTCATTCTTGATGAAACCAAACGTTTTGATTGCATCATCGAATCGAAGATTCCAGCTTCGAGAAGCTTGCTTTAGCCCATAAATGGACCTTTACAACTTACATACCTTTCCGACATGCTCTGGATCTACAACACCCTCAGGTTGTGTCATGTACACATCCTCGAGTAGATTCCCATTTAGGAATGCAGTTTTGACATCCATCTGCCAGATCTCGTAATCATAGTAAGCTGCAATAGCAAGCATGATCCGAATAGACTTAAACATCGGCACTGGTGAAAATGTTTCATCATAGTCGATACCATGAATCTGCTTGAAACCTTTAGCTACCAATCGCCCTTGATAGGTATGCATAAGACCATCCATGTCAGTCTTTCTTTTAAAGACCCACTTACACCCAATGGGTTTAATCCCCTCAGGTGGATCAACCAAAGTCCATACTTGGTTAGTGTACATGGATTCCATTTCGGACCTCATGGCTTCTAGCCATTTCTTAGAATCTGGGCTCATCACAGCTTCTTGATAGGATGTAGGCTTATTCAACTCAATGAGTGTCACATCATCATGGTCAGACAAGAGAAAAGAGTATCTCTCAGGCTGACGACGTATCCTATCAGATCTCCGAGGAGGTTGGTCTACTTGAACAGCCTGTTGTTCCACAACTTCTTGTGTAACAACCTCATGATCCACAACATCTTGTGGTGCCTGTTCAATGTCCATTAAGGACTCAGTACTATCTGCATCTTGAACTTCTTCAAGATGGATTTCACTCCTACTAGTCCTTTTAGAAATAAACTCCTTTTCTAGAAAAATACCATTTCTAGCGACAAACACTTTGCCTTGTGTGGGATTGTAAAAGTAATATCCCTTTGTTTCCTTGGGATATCCTACAAAGTAGCACTTATCAGATTTGGGTCCTAGTTTATCTGAGACTTAACGTCGAACGTAAGCCTCACAACCCCAAATCCTCATAAAAGACATCGTGGGGCTCTTCCCAGTCCATATCGTATATAGTGTCTTTATAACAACCTTTGATGGAGCTCGGTTAAGTGTGAAAAGAGCTGTCTCTAGAGCGAAACCCCAGAAGGAAGTAGGAAGTGTTGGAAATTCTAGGCCGCAAAAACCGCTTTTTGCGTTGCGGAAACCCCAGAAGTTCGGCCACGGATCCGTGCGAACATAAAAAAAATAAATTACGAGTACGAGTTTAATCTACATTAGATCTACATGATAAGAATCATTACCCTTGACGCGTAGCCCTTCGCTTTCCCGCTTGTCCAAAAGGCCGCCGGATCTCTTAGAGTATCAAAGCAGACACTCCTCTATACGTATCCACGCGAACAAATGAAGATGGATCAAAAGCTTAGGTGTGCTAGCACCCTATAGCTTTCGGCCAAGAGGAGAGGTCGAAGAAGCACTCCCACCAAAAATCAAGAGAGAAGAAGAAAAGCCTCTACCCCAAAAAATGAAACAAAACATAGGTTTTGTTCCCACATGGTGGCCGGCCACTTAATGGCCATTAATGGCCATTAGGTGGCCGGCCATAATGGCTATTAAGTGCCATTAGGTGGCCTTCCATATCCCCTTTCAATTTGAATTCGAAATTCAAATGGGGGGGGGGGAAAACCAAGTCATCACATGGTCAAACAAAGGTGAGGTGGGTTTTGGTCAAGTCAAACTTGCCTTTTATGGACTTTCCATAAATAGTCAAGTCAAACTTGACTCCATTTCTTCTCCCATGTCAAGTCTAACTTGAAGTGGAACCAAGTCAAGTCAAACTTGATTTGGATTTAGGTCAAGTCAAACTTGCCTTTTATGGACTTTCCATATTTAGCCAAGTCAAACTTGACTTCACTTCTTCTCCCATGTCAAGTCTAACTTGAAGTGGAACCAAGTCAAGTCAAACTTGATTTGGATTTAGGTCAAGTCAAACTTGCCTTTTATGGACTTTCCATATTTAGCCAAGTCAAACTTGACTTCAATTTTTCTCCATCTATTTGTTCTTTGCGTGTGACCCTATAGGTTCTTGTAACGTTGGCAATGCTTCTAACCTCTTAGAAACATAAGCAATGAGCGGTATCTAGCAACACATCATTGCTACCCAAGTTACAAGAATGTTGAGATCCAACATCACCTTGTGACTAATAATTGTGACTCTCACAATATATGATAATGTCCCTCTATCCTTGATATCTAGATTGACTCAATTGAGGCATAGACCGTGTCATCCTCGAGTCAATCTATATCTTGAACTCCAAGTAGACTCACACTAATCAAGTGAGCTCAATATCTCATATTGACTCACTTGGGCATGGCCATGCACTTTGTGGTCTCACTCTATCAAGAATACGATATCGCTCCCGTCATATAGGAGGGATAGATCCCATCTACATCACTCACATCCCTCTCCATAATTTGTTACATACCCAGTAATCGCCTTTATAGTCCACCCATTTACGGGTGACGTTTGACGAAGCCAAAGTACGCAACTCCTTATGTAGGAATCCATGGTGACTTCAGGTCCAAGGACTAATAGTCATACTAATAGCCACATGAGAAAGTATATGACACTCATATAACGATCCATGATACTTTCTCATGGTGGGTCATTCAGTATACATTCTCCAATGCATACCCATGTGTCAATTTGATATCTCTATATCTATGACTTGTGAGATCAAGTCATCATGTTGACCTACATGCTAGCCTCTACGTATTAACATTGTCCTTGAATGTTAATACTTGACTAGGAATTATTTAGAGTAGTGTTCTCTATATCATCTCACTATCAATTCAACCAATCGATTGATATAGATAAGAAACTTCTACTCAAGGACATTATTATACTTAGCTAATTGGCACAAATACACATAAGTATAATAACCATAAAACATGCCTTTATTTATACATAGGAATATGATACAAATTAGTCCATACAATCATTACATGATCGGCTCTAGGGCTCTCACCAACAGGAAGATCCGTCTGACTCATCATCGATCGTACCATATCTAATAGAGTACGATTTCTCTGCTCGGACACACCATTCCACTGTGGTGTTCTAGGTGGAGTGAGTTGGGATATGATCCCACACTCTGCTAGATGGTCACGAAACTCTTGGCTAAGGTATTCACCACCTCGATCTGATCGAAGCATCTTAATACTTTTGCCAAATTGGTTTTGTACTTCACTCTTGAATTCTTTGAACTTTTCAAAGGATTCTGACTTGTGTTTCATGAGATACATATAACTATACCTACTGATATCATTAGTGAAAGTGATGAAGTACTGATAGCCTCCTCTAGCTGCGACATTGAAAGGGCCACATACATCAGTATGTATGAGTCCTAACAACTCTGTCGCTCTTTCGCCATATCCACTAAATGAAGTCTTGGTAATCTTGCCTAAAAGACAAGATTCACATGTCTCATATGATTCAAAATCAAATGAGTCCAGTAATCCATCCTTATGGAGCTAGGATATGCAACTCTCATTTATATGTCCTAAGCAACAATGCCAGAGATATGCTTGGTTCAAATCATTTGGTTTGAACTGTTTGATATTTATGTTATAGATTAGGTTATCTAGATCTAGAAGATAGAGTCCATTTATCAATGATGCATTACAATAGAACATATCATTTAGCATTATAGAACAATATTTGTTCTTTATGGTAAATGAAAACCCTTTCTTGTCCAAACAAAATACTGAAATAATGTTCTTAGTTAATGCAGGTACATAAAAGCACTCTTCTAGTTCTAGGATAAGCCCAGTGGGCAAAGATAAGAAATATGTTCCTACAGCAATAGCAGCAACTCTTGCTCCGTTGCCTACTCGTAGGTCCACTTCGCCCTTGGTTAATGATCTAGCTCTTTGAAGGCCCTGCACATTAGTACAAATGTGAGAAGCACATCCGGTATCTAATACCCAAGAAGAAGAGATAGATAGATTGACTTCTATAATAAAAATACCTGAGGCAGAAGTCTCACTTCTTTTCTTCTTTGCTTCCTTCAGGTAGAGTTTACAATTCCTCTTCCAATGTTCAGTCTCACCACAATGGAAGCAGGTCCCTTCCTTAGGTACTTTGCCTTTGACTTTGGATGTAGTAGAATTGGCCTTGCCTTTGGCTTGGGTCTTACCCTTACCTTTAGGCTTCTATTTGCCATTGCCTTTGTTAACCATCAGTACATTACAGGTCTTGGCTTTCTTGAGATTGGGCTCAGCAGTTCTCAACATGCTGAGCATCTCAGGTAAAGGCTTATCAATTTCATTCATGTTATAGTTCATGACAAATTGATTATAACCCTCCGGCAATGATTACAGGATAAGGTCTGTTGCCAATTCTTGGCCCAGTGGGAATCCTAGTCTTTCAAGGTTCTCCACATACCCAATCATCTTGAGTACGTGAGTTCCTACAGGAGTTCCCTCTTGCATCTTGCATGCAAATAGGGCTTTGGACACCTCAAAGCGCTCGTGCCTAGCTTGCCCTTGATATAGTTGTTTTAGATGCTCAACCATATCATGTGCATTCATGTTCTCGTGTTGCTTCTGAAGCTCAGAGTTCATGGTGGCAAGCATTAGGCATGATACATCCAATGCATCATCCTGATGCTTCTTGTAAGCATCTTTTTAGCACGGGTGGCGGTAGCGACGGATGCTTCTGGAAGGGGTTGCTCTAGAACGTACAGTTTACGTTCTTGTTTGAGGACTATCCTCAAGTTCCTGTACCAGTCCAGGAAATTAGCTCCGTCGAGCTTGTCTTTCTCAAGGACAGATCGCAGAGAGAGAGAGAGTGTTGACGTATTAGACGACATGGTGATCTATAACAACACAACATGCAGAAATAAGTATCATATCTAGATCATTTAATTAGACCTTTAATTAAATGATGCTCCCACTAAATCGTAGAGCTTTTGTAGGGGCTAGTCATGGATGTAGGCAAACTTACTTTGCTCACAATACTAGCTCCAAACCAAACAGCGACTACATTTATGTGGGACAAGATCCAAATTATACTTCATCTTGAGTTAGCTTTGGCTAATCGCCCAAGACTCGATACAATTAGGTAGGTAACATTTTACCAATTACATCGTATGCAACTCTTGAAAAAGGGTTAAGATTCACATTACACATCATCTTGAGTTAGCTTTGGGTAATCGCCCAAGACTTAGCATAATTTTCCTCTTACCCAATTTTCCCAACTTTTGGGACATGCCTCTAAGTTTCTCAATCCAATTGAGGTGACTTAGTTAAGTCTCACCCAAAGTTCAATAGCGGGACATCACAATTGTCCACTCGCACTCTACCAAGATAAAATGCGTTGCTTTGCTTTGGCAACCCCAACAACAATTGATCAAGGTAGTTTATGAGTACCGAACCTTGGTAGGCATATTGAGTTGACTTAATTAAGATTAACATCTAAGCATGCATCACATACACACACATAGCATATATCAATATATAGGCAAGAAAATGTGACATGGTTATGGCCAGTATACTACGATCTTCTCAAGCCAATGAGAAGATCGATGGTCAACCTAAGGATAACTTCTTCTCCAAGAGCATCCTTCGGTCATCATGTGTGGTTGGCATCCTCCTTGTAACTTCATTCTTCAATGGACACTCCATTCCTCTTTTGTACATTACAATGTAGGAAAACTCGAGTTACATTCGAGTCTAAATCTAATTTTACAATTAGGAAGAATAGATACAAGGCACGACACGCAGGCCGTATTATGAATTACAACATACACACACACACATACATCCAATCAAATTGGGGTTAAGGTCATAACCATTCACCATGTCATCATTTATACACAATAGATTTAGGACATTGATTTTATTATGAGTGCAAAAACAAAATTTACTTTGATGTTCCCCGAGTGAGTCGCTGCCCAGATTCATCAACATGAATCCGAGACCCATATAGCAATGGTATGATCACTCGGACTCCGCTTTCCCGAGACATTCTAGGGGTCTTCTCACTCGGGATGACCCGAGCTTCTGTCTTCCCGAGTGACCTCGGGAAGCTTTCTGCTCGGTATGACCTCAAAGGTCAGTCTTCCCGAGTGGGAGGTCGGGAGCCCGACTACTATATCATACAGTTTATGCAACTCATAATATATCTTGTCCTACTTCTATATCACATATAAAAGTACAAAAACTTTGAACGATCTTTCGCAAGTGGCTCTGATACCACTGTTGGGATCTTCAGGCGACATAAACACAAAAACGCAGCGGAAACAAGGTCCCTCGAGCGATCCATGCGAAAGAAAAACTCGTACGAAATCATCTATCTAATAGATCTATCTAAAGCGTATACCTTTGGAGCGTGCCCTTACGTTTATCCCACTCGTCCAAGCGCCGTCGGATCTCTTGCACGTTCAAGTGTCCGTGCCTCTATTCATATCCACACGAACACGATATCTCTACTTCGGAGAAGAACTACCTTAGTTGTGCTAGCAACTTGAGGTAGTTCACAAAACACCAAGAACCCAAGATGTGGGTTTCGGCCAAGATGGAGAAGAGAACGAAGAGGGGAAAGAAAATGAGAAGTTGTCATCCAAATGACAAGGGAAAAACTCTTTTATACTAATATCATGAGGAGTTTTTGCCTTTTAAACTTCCCTTCATTAAACATTTTAATGTAACTCTCTAACTTTTCATGTAACACTCTAATGGTGAGAAACTCTCCATCTTCCTCTCTTATTAATTCATTAAACATTTTAATGAATTAATATTTCATCCAAATGTGGTTGAGTCTAATCTAAATGAGTTTAACTCAAATTAGATCTCAATCCATAATCCAATTGGATTCACTTAAGTCTAACTCAATTAATCCAATTCCAATTAAATCTTAGCCAAATCAAGATCAATTAATCTCCGAAGCATTGTGTCCTTAGTGTGTGACCCAATAGGCTCTCGTAACGTTGGCAATGTGTCTAAACCAATTTAGGCACAAAAGCAATGAGCGGCATCTATCAATGCATCAATGCTACCCAAGTAACAAGAAAGTCGAGATCCGACTTAACCTCCGTGACTATGGCAATGTATGACCTTGTCCTTCTATCCTTGATATCTACATTGACCAATGAGGCATAGACCGTGTCATCCTCGATCAATCTTGTGTTTCTTGATCCCCGAGTAGACTCACTTAAACAAATGAGCTCAATATCTCATATTGACTCATTTGAGCATGACCATGCGTTTCAGCAGTCCTACTCGATCAAGGGGCCCACAGATATCACTCCCGTCATATGGGAGGGATAGATCCCATCTACATCACTCACATCCCTCTGCATAATTCATTACATACCCAGTGATCGCCTTTATAGTCCACCCAGTTACGGGTGACGTTTGACGATACCAAAGTACATAACTCCTTATGTAGGGAACCGTAGTGACTTCAGGTCTAAGGACTATTCATACCAATAGTCACATGAGAAAGTCTATGACACTCATATGACAATCTATGAAATTTTCTCATGGCGGGTCATTCAGTACACATTCTCCAATGTATACCCATGTGTCATCATGATATCACTTATTCATGACTTGTGAGCTCAAGTCATCAGTTGACCTACATGCTAGTCTCCATGCATTAATATTGTCCCTGAATATTAATGCTTGACTAGGAATAATTTAGTGTAGTGTTCTTTACATTATCTCACTGTCGAGTCAACCAATCGATATAATGTAGATAAGAACCTACTACACAAGGACATTATTATACTTAGTTATTCGGCACAGAATACAAAGTAAGTATAATAACCAAAATGCTTTTATTTATGATAGAATATGATACATATTGTCCCTAGTCAATCATCACATAATTGGCTCTAGGGCTCCTACTAACAGCTCGACCCCCAAGGCTTCAAACACAATTCTTCCAACGCCAATACGCTCTTCGACTCAAGCGCTCTACTCCGGAAACCTCCCATCTCGGGATTCAAGCGCCGACGATGACCCTCTGCTCCGAAGCACGATCCACACCGAGCATCGGTAACGAAGAGTTTAAATTTTAGTTTACTGTACTACAACTGTAATATTTTTTTATAAACATTTGCGCACATATAGAATTGCCCGCAGAAAACGGTCAACGACCGTAGGCCTTGGAGTAGGAGCCGACCGCGACTCCGAACCAAGTAAAATCGCTTGAGTTCTTATGCTGTGTTTTCAATTCCGCTGCGTATTCTCTTAACCTCGAATCTGAAAAGTTTTTTAGGATATTCACCCCCCCCCTCTATCGTATTCTCTCGATCCAACAAGTGGTATCAGAGCGGGGAAGCTCAAATTTGGTGCAACCACCAATTTGAGATTTTTTTTCGGATTTTCTTCGAATTTTGTTTTAATTGAATTTTTATCGTTAATCGAGGTTGGTGCAACACCACTCGATAATTTCTTTTCTTCCCGCACTACTAATCTAAGACCAAGTCTTGGGACATTTTTTTTCTCTCTTTCTTTTTCAGATAATTTCTAAATGGCCATGCAAGAAGGCTTCAGTACCGCAAGACCACCACTCTTCAGTGGGGAGGATTTCTCTTACTGGAAGAGTAGGATAGAAGTCCACCTGAAAACTCAGGTGGACATGTGGATAATAATCCAGTTCGGACTGGAAATTCCGAAGAATGCTGACGGAGTGCCACAATCCTACACCGAATGGGATACCACCCTCAAAAGAAAAATTGAAGCTGACGCCAAAGCAAGTCAAACACTTCAATGCGGCCTAACCAAAGAGGAGCTGAACCGGGTAGGTCCATTCAATAGTGCAAAAGAACTCTGGGGTAAGCTAATTGAGTTGCACGAAGGAACCTCCGACACCCGGATCAGCAAGAGGGACCTACTACTGAACAAGCTATACACAATCAAGATGAACGACGGTGAAACAGCAGCCCAGCTTCACGCTAGAATTCAGGAACTGATGAATGACCTTCACACAATCGGTCACAAGGTAGAAAATCGTGACCTGATCAGGTATACCCTTAACGCTTTCACAAGAAACATGTTGTGGGCATCTATGGTAGATGCGTACAAAGTTTCAAGAGACTTGTCTTAAATTAAATTAGATGAACTATTTTCCGAACTTGAATTATATGAGCAGACTAACTGCACACTGGTCGAGAAAGGCATTGCCTTTATTGCAGGTAAAACTGGAAAGATAACCAAGAAGAAGCCTCAACCTGAGTCCGAGTCTGAGTCAGATTCAGACTCAGAAGACAGCGAAGGAGACCGACCCAAGCTGGTCCGGCTTGCCCGGAACTACTACAAGGAATTGAAGAATCAATCCAACAGAAGAAAGGCCAGCCGAAAGAAGGAAGATCCAGCTGAATCAACTAAGAACAAATCAAGTGTGACTTGCTTTGAATGCAACAAAAAGGGACATTTCAAATCGGAATGCCCTAACCTAAAAGAAGCCAAGAAAGCAAGAAGGAAGAAGGCTCTTCAAGCAACGTGGGACGAGTCTTCCTCTGAAGAAGAAGAGGCCCCACAGTCGAACTTGCTCACCCTGACTGCCTCAGACGAAATTGAAACCGAGTCAGAATCAGAACCGGACGACGGCAAACTCACGTTTTCGAAGGATGGCGAAATAACTGTAAGTGGGTTTTCTAGAAATCAATTGTCGGAATTAATTGCCTATCATTCTCGAGACTTGGCGAAAGCCAAAATCCGAGTCGAATCTCTCCGACAGGAAGTAAAACTCCTGAAAAAGGGAGCTGACTCTAGATCCTTAACTGAGAAGGTTCAAGAAGGAACCTCTACTCAAGTTGAAAAACTTGAGAAAGAGAACTCCTCCTTGAAAACTCAAGTCAAGGACCTTAGATCAGCCTTAGAACGATTCACTTCTGGTTCCATGGGTCTTGACATGATTCTTGGAAAACAGAAGTCGGTTCTAAATCGATCCAGATTAAGCTATAGAACCAAGTCTAGACAAAGAACATACTATGTTGTACTGAACCAGTCCAGACCTAAAATTTAGGCATGGGTACCCAAACTGTGCCTGAACAAATAAACTGGAACAAATCAGTATTGGATCCCCAAGGACAAGATTCACATCTTGCCGAAGCATTATTGTGGCTTTAGTCCAGGGGGAGCCAAATTAAACACAATATTCATAGTTAGATAAATTTCTACTCTTGTTTTTAAATTGCATGATTGATTATTTATTTAATTTCTTCAATATAACCATGCTTAGACTTAGGACTGGTTAGATTAAGGACTGAACCAATTAAACTGAAATTTGAACAACCTAGTATTGGGTGGCGGTGAGATGATAGTACGTTAGGGAAGCCTCTTCTAATAAGGTCAAGTATACTTTACTTGGTCTCTTTAGACTGGTGAAACTAGCCGAAGCTACCGATCCAAGACTCAAACTAGTTAGACCAGAATTTTTCAAAAAATAATTTTGAAAATGAAATTTCATTAAAAGGCTTTGTCAAGGAAAGGGTTGATGATCCAATAAGGCTACGACCAAAGAAGGCCTAGTGCCTCGCCAAGACCTGGAAGCCAATTTTTGAAATTTAAATTCAAATTATTCTTTGTCAAATTCGAATCTAACACAAATTTTCAGTTAATTATAGATTCACACATTTTTTTTAAAAATAAACTCAAAATTAACTGTTTTCAAAACTAAATTAAGTTTTTCAAAATAAATCATGATTCTTCAAAATAATTCTATCTACTAAAACCTGTCTCACAAAAACCCATAAGGCAAATGTGATTGACAACTCTAGAATGGGTGAGAGGGTAAAAGTTAACTTAAATAAAATTAAGTTTATCTTTGTACTGTTGTTTAGTACAAACATTAAATTCTGTAGCTTAGAACGGACTTGATTATTACTTGATTTAAATAATAGTCAAACCATGGTCAAAGCAGTCAAACCATGGTCAAAGTAGTCAAACCATGGTCAAAGCAATCAAACCAAGGTCAGAGTAGTCAAACCATGGTCAAAGCAGTCAAAATAATTAATCCATAGTCAAACTGGTCAACAAAACAAAGTTGTCAATTCCCACCTAACCCGAGCGCCCGTGAATCCTCGGGCGCCCCCACATCACTTTCACTTCGTTCAAGGCAGAAAAACTGCCATGTCTCCCTAACTAGGGCGCCCCGGCCCTTGCGGGCGCCCCCAGGACCAGTCAAAGGCAGCAAAGCTGCCATCCCTTCCTGACCTGGGCGCCCGGGCCATCCCGGGCGCTCCCATCCAGCAGCAGGTCACTGCTAAAGCAGTGACCATCTAACCCAGGCGCCTGGGAGCTCCCGGGCGCCCGAGCTAAAACGCATATATAAGCCACCCGAACCTCCTCATTGTGCCACACCCAAAACACCTCTCTTCTCCAACTCTTCTTCTTCCAAGGCGACCTAACACACCCCCCCCCCCCCCGAGTGACTCTCTTGCTCCCTCAACCTCGACCATGCCTCCCTGAGCGGCTACTCGGTATGATTTTTCTTATGCATTTAAAATTATCTTTCTTAAATTCCTTTCCTTTAAACGCATGCTTCTTATCTTAGAAAACACTGAGCAAACCAAGCAAACCCCGGTACCGAACCTAGTCCCGATCCTAGGTTCCCAACCTTAGAACTTTGCAACAAATTTGCTCTAACAACATATAAACCTATAAAAATGAGCTACTTAAATAGGCAATTCTTCACTCAATCTTGTCCATTGGCCATGAATGTTAAAAAATTTTACCAACTAGACAACCTTGTTTTCTGCACCCATCCTATTAACACAACCCTATGTGCAGAATTCTATAACAACATAGTTAGACAGAATGATCTTATGTTTGTCACCACCGTTCAAGGGATGCCCTTGACAATCACACCTTCATTGCTCACCTATTCCTTGGACTACGACTCTCTCGGTCCACCTTTTGCTGTTATCCCCCTAAGGATCCTCCATTTGATGCTCCTTACTCTCATATTGACCTAGATACTCTACACTCCTACTTCTATAGGGATGTTAGGAACCCCTTGTCCAGACGATTTCAGTCTGTTGACCTTCAGGTCCAGGACTATGCTCTTTATAGAGTTCTAGTCCGCTGCATTTTACCGTTATCTACTAGGGACGTCACAACCATGTGACCATTTCATACCTTCCTTCTATATGCATTGATTCATCATCTTGATGTCGACATTGGACTCCACATATTCCACACGATTCTATATGCGTCCAGTGTTACCACTCAGGGGCGGGTACGCACCCCTTACTGTCACATTATCACATCCATTCTTCATTATCATGGTCGTAACATTACCGATGGAGAGATGACCGCGATGACTGACTTCGATGAAATAGGTTTTAGGAACTTTTCCCTAGCTGGTATAGAGGTCTCGGCTACCGGGGTTTTATCATGGAGACATCAGCGAGCCGGAGTCCAGATCGACTCCGACGAGGAGGTAGAAATTGACGTAGCTGATCTTGCGGCCGAAGCTCGGGAGCACATAGACGAGCCCGCACCTCCGACATTTGGCAAGAGACTGACACTGCTTGAGACTGAGAACCACAGCCTCCAGGAAGAAGTGGAGGCAAATCATGCGGAAGAAATGGAGGCAAATCAGGCCCGACACATGGAGTATATGAATGCCCTCAGGGCCGACTGAGAGACCAATGACGCGCGGTATCATGAGATGATGTCACTGTTCCACTCTTGGCAGCCAGGCTCATCCGATCATCCCGGTCCCTCCTCCTAGATTAGATTGGTGACTGTTTGACTGCCCCTACTTAGTAGGGTTGACTTATATTTGACTTGTATGACTGTGCTAGTTCTCTCTTTTACCAGCTGACTTATTGAGTTGACTATTTGCTTTTCTTGATTAACTGATCTTTATTAGGATTATGCTTGGTAGAATAGGCTTACTTTACTTCTGTTTTTCTTACTGCTTTACTCGAGTTTAAAATCATCTTCTAAAATAATTTTAAAACCGCCTTACTTGATTTTCAAAATCTTTTTACAATTTTAAAATCAATGTTTCGACTTAGTTTTCTTTTGGAAAAACTACCCCCTTCAAAACTAGGGCTTTTTTTCAAAAATGGACTTAGCTTAGGCCCTAACCCTAGAATTGCATGCACCTATAGATCTAGAAGCTAGCATCTCACAAGCACCTTAGGGCACTTTTGACTGATAACCTAGAATAGGTTGAGATGCTTAGGTCTTTGCCTTAATTCAAGATGCTTTAAGTCAGTGCATCTGCATTAATTGGGACACTAAATACAAATTAAACAGTAATCAGGTTAAGTGTCAAGTTTAGAAAATCTAACTTGAACAGAACACTTAACTTGACTAACCCTAGTGAAAACTACTGTTTATAATAGTTAGTAAGTAGCTAATTGGGTTAGACAGGACCCGACAGAGATATATCAAGTTGATTTGGTCTAGTTTATATCTTGAATTGGTTCAGTATAGCACATTAGTCTTTTACTATATCCTTGTACAATTTAGTTTTTCTACATTTGCTTTGTTTTTTTTGATATATGGCAAAGGGGGAGAGAGTGAAAAGGAGAGAAGATTTGAAAATTAATTTTTTTTTCAAAAATTCAAAATTTCAAAATTTTCTTTATCCTTTCTTCAAAAATTACTTAATTTAAAGTTGCCTTCAAAACTGTCTTTTTCAAAACTCTTTCCAAGTACTTGACTTAAATTGTTTTCAAAAATTTTCAAGTACTTAACTTAAATTGTTTTCAAAAATTTTCAAGTACTTAACTTATATTGTTTTAAAAAATTGTGTCTAAGTACTTGACCTAAGATGTTTGTTATCTCTAAGTACTTATGTTCAAACTTCTCAAATAAGAAAAGTTACTAAGTATAAACTTTCTAAAGTACTAAAAAGAGTGAGAGTTTGTTAAATCAAATTTCTTTAAAACTTTAGAAGATGTTTAGAAAAACTTTCTACTAAGTTATTGACTTAAATAAGTTTTTTCTAAAAATGTACAATGTCTAAGTATAAAATTTCCAAGTGTCCAACCAAAATGTTTTTTTTGGAAAATGTTTTCTGAAACCTCTGTTGAAAAATGTTCTAAGTGTTGAAAAATTAATTCCATCTTTAGACATAGAAATTTTTCAAACCCCATGAATCTTTGAAAAAGCTAAGGGGAGATTCCTTCCAGGGGGAGGAAACTAAACTAGTATTTTACTTGTTTCGATTAACTTAACTTTTTGAATCGGGTTGCCATAAATCAAAAAGGGGGAGATTGTTGGTGCAGGCAACACCTAAGTCAAACCTGGGTTTTGATAATGGCAAAGGTTTCAAAAGTTAAGATATTATGTTGATCTAACATGTTCACTAAGTATACAGGAAAAGAAGCCCTAGGTACACTAGGCACGAAGTCCTGGTCGAGGACTGGGCACGAAGCCCTGGCAAGGAGCTGGGCACTGAAGACCTGCTCGGAAGGTGGGCACGAAGTCCTGGTCGAGGACTTGGCACGAAGCCCTGGCAAGGAGCTGGGCACGAAGTCCTGGCAAGGAGCTAGGCACCGAAGACCTGCTCGAAAGGTGGGCACGAAGACCTGGTCAGGTGCATCGGGCAAAAGTCCAACCGGAGGAGCCGGTTGGTAAAAGGTAAACTCTCCTGAGAGGAGTAGGTGAGGACGCGTTGCCCGTCGAGGGAACAGTAGGCGTCGGCTCGACCTAGGGCTCCATTTTGGAGACCCAAAGTCAGAACCAAGACAGCTACGGCTGTAAAATTCACTAGCATTCTTGCTTTGTTTTGTATGGTACTAACCCTGGATGCAAGACCGAAGGAACGAGTTTTTGCAGCTCAGAACGCCCCAAAGGAGAGGGGCAGCAGCTGGGCAGGGCGCCCCGGAGGTCCCGGGCGTCCCCCAAGGTGAAGGCAAGATAAGCTGAGCAAGTAACGCTTCGGAAGCTCACGGGGGCAGGCGCCCCCATGCTCCCAGGCACCCCCAAGCTCCCGGGCGCCCCGGATGCCTCGGGCGCCCTGGGTCCAAGCTAACGAAGCGATTGAAGCCGAGAAGTTAGCAGACCGAGTCAACCCGGGCACCCCCTGCGTCCCGGGCGCCCCCGTCAAACCCCGAGCCCGATCCTGGAGGGATAAGGGCTGACCGAGTTGCAGATGAGGGTTTGCGGATCGGGAGACACGTGGAGGGCGCCCCCAATGTCCCAGGCGCCCCTTGGTGCACTATATAAGGGGCTCGACCCCCAAGGCTTCAAATACAATTCTTCCAACGCCAATACGCTCTTCGACTCAAGCGCTCTGCTCCGGAAACCTCCCATCTCGAGATTCAAGCACCGACGACGACCCTCTGCTCCGAAGCACGATCCACACCGGGCGTCGGTAACGAAGAGTTTAAATTTTAGTTTACTGTACTACAACTGTAATATTTTTCTGTAAACATTTCCGCACATATAGAATTACTCGTAGAAAACAGTCAACGACTGTGGGCCTTGGAGTAGGAGCCGACCGCGACTTCGAACCAAGTAAAATCGCTTGAGTTCTTGTGCTGTGTTTTCATTTCCGCTGCGTATTCTCTTAACCTCGAATCCGAAAAGTTTTTTATGATATTCACCCCCCCTCTATCGTATTCTCTCGATCCAACAGTGTCCACTAGGTAAGAAGAAGGTAATCCCTAAATCTGGGTCCATTCAAGTTAAATCTAATGAGGATTGTAGGGAAAGAAAAGAAAAGAAGCATATTCGATGCTTCACATGTGGGGAGCTAGGGCATTACCATACAAAATGCCCAAGGAAAGGAGAGTTGAAAAAGATGGAGCACCTTAGTGTTGGATCGAGAGAAAAAGATAGAGGGGGGGTGAATACCGTTAAACGTTTTCGGATTCGTAAAGAGAATAAGCAGCGGAAAATAGAGAAACACACACGCGAACTCAAGCGATTTTACTTGGTTCGGAGTCGCGGTCGGCTCCTACTCCAAGGCCCACGGTCGTTGACCATTTACTACGGGCAATTCTATATATGCGCAAATGTTTACAGAGAAATTTTATAGTTGTAGTAAAATAAACAAAAAATTAAGCTCTTTTGTTACCGACGCCCGGTGTGGATTGTATTTCGGAGTAGAGGGTCGTCATCGGCGCTTCAATCTCGAGATGGGAGGTTTCTGGAGTAGAGCGCTTGAGTAGAAGAGTGTATTGGCGTTGGAAATTTGTGTTGAGAAGCCATAGGGGTCGAGCCCCTTATATAGTGCACCTGGGGGCGCCCTGGAAGTTGGGGGCGCCCTCCACGTGTCACACGATCCGACAAACTCTCGGTCAGCCTTTATCCCTCCAGGATCAGGCTCGAGGTTTGACAGGGGCGCCCGGGAAGCAGGGGGCGCCCGAGTTGACTCAATCAGCTGGCTTCTCGGCTGGATAAACTCTATCCGCTTCGTTGGCTTGAGCCCAGGGGGCCCAAGGCATCCGGGGTGCCCGGGAGCACAGGAGCGCCCAGGAGCTTGGGGGCGCCCCGCCTAGTGAGCTTCAAAAGCGTTACTTGCTCAGCTTGTCTTGCCTTCACCTTGGGGGCGCCCGGGACCTCCGGGGCGCCCTGCCCAGCTGCTGCCCCTCTCCTTTGGGGCATTTTGAGCTGCAAAATCTCGTTCCTTCGGTCCTGCATCAAAGGTTAGTGCCACACAGAACAAAGCAAGAATGTTAGTGAGTTTTACAGCCGTAGCTGTCTTGGTTCTGACTTTGGGTCTCCAAAATGGAGCCCTAGGTCGAGCCGACGCCTAATGTTCCCTCGACGGGGAACGTGCCCTCACCTACTCCTCTCAGGAGAGTTTACCTTTTGCCAACCGGCTCCTCCGGTTGGACTTTTGCCCGATGCACCTGACCAGGTCTTCGTGCCTACCTTCCGAGCAGGTCTTCGGTGCCCAGCTCCTTGCCAGGGCTTCATGCCCAGTCCTCGACTAGGACTTCGTGCCCACCTTCCAAGCAGATCTTCGGTGCCCAGCTCCTTGCCAGGGCTTCGTGCCCAGTCCTCGACCAGGACTTCGTGCCCACCTTCCAAGCAGGTCTTCGGTGCCCAGCTCCTTGCCAGGGCTTCGTGCCCAGTCCTCGACCAGGACTTCGTGCCCACCTTCCAACCAGGTCTTCGGTGCCCAGCTCCTTGCCAGGGCTTCGTGCCTAGTGTACCTAGGGCTTCTTTTCCTGTACACTTAGTGAACATGTTAGATCAACATAACATCTTAGCTTTTGAACCCTTTGTCATTATCAAAACACAGGTTCGACTTGGGTGTTGTCTGCACCAACAATCTCCCCCTTTTTGATGTATGGCAACCCGATTCAAAAAGTTAAGTTAAAAACAAGTGATATAACAGTTTGGTTTCCTCCCCCCGGAAGGAATCTCCCCCTAGGTTTTTCAAAAGTTTGTTGGGTTTGAAAAAAATTTCTAAGTCTAAAAGATGGAATTGATTTTTTCAACACTTAGGAACATTTTTCAACAGAAGTTTTAGAAATTATTTTCCAAAAGAAATTTTGGTCAAAAAAGTTTTGGTTTGTACACTTAGAAACTTTACACTTAGAAAAATTTAAGTCAATAACTTATTAGGAAATTTTCTAATAAAAAATTTCAATCTCTTTAGTATTTTAGAAACTTTTTCTATTTAATATAAATACTTAGAAAAAATTTTGAACATAGCTTGAGTTTAAGTACTTAGAAATACTTTTGTAAACAGTTTGGGTCAAGTACTTAAAAACAATTTTGAAATTGGATTAAGTCAAGTACTTGGAAATTTTTTAAAACAATTTAGGTAAGGTACTTAGAAATTTTTGGAAAACACTTTAAGTCAAGTACTTAGAAAGCAACTTAGATTAAGTACTTTGAAATAGTTTTGAAAAAGACAGTTTTGTAGACAGGCTGAGTACTTTTTGAAAAAAATAATTTTTTGAAAATTTATTTATTTTGAATTTGAAAAAATTTTTAAACAAACCTTCTGTCCTTTCCTATCTCTCCCCCTTTGCCATATATCAAAAACAAAGCAAGATAGCAAAAATTAGTTGCATAAGGATATATCAAAAGAATAATGTGCTGTACTGAACCAATTTAAGATATAAACTGAACCAAATCAATTTGAATTATCTCTTTAGGATCCTGTCTAACCCAATTAGCTACTTACTAACTGTTATAAATAGTAATTTTCGCTAGGGTTAGTCAAGTTAAGTGTTCTGTTCAAGTTAGATTTTCTAAACTTGACACTTAACCTGATTGCTGTTTAAGTTGTATTTAGTGCCCCAATTACTGCCGATGCACTGACTTAAAACATCTTGAATTAAGGCAAAGACCTAAGCATTTCAACCATTTCTAGGTTATCAATCAAAAGTACCCTAAGGTGCTTGTGAGATGCTGGCTTCTAAATCTATAGGTGCATGCAGTTCTAGTGTTAGGGCCTAGGCTAAGTCCATTTGCGAAAAAACCCTAGTTTTGAAGGGGGTAGTTTTTTAAAAATAAAACTAAGTTGAAAATTTTTTTAAAAAGAAATGCCAAATTTTTTTTTCAAACTAATTAAAAGCTGATTTTGAAATCAAGTAAAGCAGTTTTAAAATTATTTTTAGAAACTGATTTTTAAATGAAGTAAAGCAGTAAGAAAATTAAAAGTAGAGTAAACCTATTCTACCAAGCATAATCCTAACTGCCTTCTTAGTGAGCAGAACTCAGATTCAGGTAGGGGTTTGGTGAATATGTCAGCTAAGTTAGATTTGGAATCTACATGCTTAAGGACTATCTCACCCCTGGCTACGTGATCTCTTACAAAGTGGTGTTTGACTTCTATGTGTTTGGTTCTGGAGTGTTGGATTGGATTTTTAGGCAGATTAATTGAGCTTATATTATCAATGTAGACCTGAGTTTGAGTGTAGGTAAGCTGGAAGTCTTTATGAGTGTGCATCATCCATAAGAGTTGTGCTACACATTCTCCTAAAGCTACATACTCAGCTTCAGTTGTAGATAGAGCTACACAGTGTTGTTTTCTGCTGCACCAACTTACTAGACTATTCCCTAACAGTTGGCAGCTTCCACTTGTGCTCTCTCTATCTAATTTACAACCAGCGTAGTCAGAATCCGAGTATCCTGACAAGTCAAAGGTTGAGGTCCTAGAATACCAAATCCCTACATTTAGGGTGCCCTTAACATATCTTAGTATTCTTTTTAGGGCTGCTAAGTGTGTTTCCTTAGCACAGGTTTGGTATCTAGCACACATTCTACAGCAAAAAGGATATCAGGTCTGCTGGCTGTAAGGTACAGTAGACTTCCAATCATAGTTCTATAGAGTTTATGGTCTACTGGTTTACCATCAGGGTCACTATCTATTTTTACATTTGTGGCCTGGGGGTTCTTATGCTTTTAGAGTTATCCATTTTAAATTTCTTTATTAACTCCTTAACATATTTGGATTGATGGACATAGTTTCCATCCCTAGTTTGTTTAATTTGTAACCCTAGAAAGAAATTTAGTTCACCAACTAAGCTCATTTCAAATTTATTTTTCATTATTTTAACAAATTCTTTTAGAAAATTTGAGTTGTGGACCCAAAGATTATGTCATCGACGTAGATTTGGGCAATAAAGATTTCTTTTCCTAGGGTCTTAATAAATAAGGTTGAGTCAATTTGTCCTTGTTTAAATTCTTTAGAAGTTAGGTAGGTTGATAAGCGTTCATACCAGGCCCTAGGTGCTTGTTTTAGTCCATAAAGTGCTTTAGTGAGTTTGTAAACATAGTCAGGTCTTTCTAAGTCCTCAAAACCAGGGGGTTGTCCTACATAGACTTCTTCCTTAATGAATCCATTTAGAAAGGCTGACTTTACATCCATTTGGTACAGTTTAAATCCTTTATGGGATGCAAATGCTAATAACATCCTAATGGATAAAAGTCTAACTACTTGGGCATAGGTTTCATCATAATCTAACCCTTCTACTTGACTGAATCCTTTCGCTACTAAGCAGGCTTTATTTCTGACTATTTCTCCTTGATCATTTAGCTTATTCCTAAAAACCCACTTAGTGTCAATGATGGATTTGCCTTCAGGTTTAGGTACTAGTTCCCAGACTTGGTTCCTCTCAAATTGGGCTAACTCTTCTTGCATAGCTTTGATCCAATCAGGATCAGGTAAGGCTTCCTCTATAGTCTTAGGTTCAATTTTTAAAATCATTGCTATCTGACTAAGGTTCCTATAGGAAGACCTAGTTCTGACTCCTAAAGTTGGATCACCCATAATTTGATCAGTTGGGTGATTGAGTCTGGGTTTCTTGGTTTTTCTGGAACTTGGTTTAGCCTCAGGTCCGGCTGGTCGATTTAGTTCAATAGTTGGTTCAATTGACTCACTAGTTGGTTCAATAGTTAGTTCATTTAAGGGTTCAATTAAGGGTTCAACAGTTTGTTCATTATCTTCTTGATCAGTATTTGATGAAGTTAGATTTGGTTTATCAGATTTTGAGTTGATTTCTTCATCAAATATTAGATTTGTTATTTCTTCAATTTTCTTAGTTTGTTTGTTGTAAACCCTATAGACTCTGCTTATTGTTGAATATCCTAGGAAGATACCTGGGGTTGACTTAGACTGGAATTTACCTAGATAGTCCTTGGTGTTTAGGATATGGACTTTGCACCCAAAGACCCTTAGGTAGTGTAGGTTTGGAAGTCTATGGTAGTATAATTCATAGGGTGTTTTATTGTGTCGTTTGTTAATTAGGACCCTATTTTGGATGTAGCAAGCCGTACTAATTGCTTCTGCCCAATATTGGTTAGCTAAGTTAAATTCATTGAGCATAGCCCTAGCGGCTTCCTATAGGGTTCTATTTTTCCTTTCGACTATCCCATTTTTGCTGGGGGGTTCTAGGACACGAAAATTCGTGTATATACCCATTTACCTTACAAAATTCCTCGAATCGTTGATTTTCAAACTCTCCTCCATGGTCACTCCTAAGTTTTTTGATTTTTGTATCGTTTTGATTTTCAATTAGCTTACAAAAGTCATTAAATAGGTTTAGGGTTTCATCTTTGGTCTTTAGAAACCTAACCCAGGTAAACCTAGAATAAGCATCAACTATTACTAAGTAGTACCGGTTTCCGCTTAGTGACTTGGCTCCATGTGAATCAAATAGGTCAAGGTGCAGGAGCTCAAGTGTGGTTTGAGTTAGATCAGACTGAATTAGTTTGTGATTAGACCTGGTTTGTTTACCTTGATTACATAATTTACATATTATATTTTCATGGTTCTTAATTTTAGGGATACCTTTAATTAGGTCATGTTGGGTGATTTTTGAAATTATTCTTAGATTAGTGTGACCTAATCTCCTATGCCAGAGGTTTGACTGTTCTAACTGAGTTAACATGCATTTGGGTACTAGGGGTAGTTTTATAATGTAAACATTATTTTTCCTAGTGCCCTTAAGCCTGATTTCTGAGTCTTGTAGGTTTCTAATCAGGCAATTAGAATTGGTAAAGGTAACTACATAACCAGTATCACACAATTGACTTATGCTAAGCAAATTAAATTTAGAATCTTCAACCAAAAGAACTTTCTTAATAACAAAGTCAGATTTAAGTTCAATATTACCTGACCCAATCACCTTGAGTGTAGCATTGTTGCCAAATGCTACTGAGCCTAGGTTCTTGAACTTGAGTTTGGTGAATTTCAATTTATCTCCAGTCATGTGTCTGGAGCACCCGCTATCCAACATCCATTGGTCCAAATCTTTATGTTCCTACACATAAAGAGTTTTGTTGATTTGGATCCAATTAGAATCAGGAATAGCCTAAATTGATTTTCACAGCCTAGTCTGTCTCACCCAAATCTAGGGTTATCAATCACGTTAGCCTTATAGGTTTTGTGAGACAGGTTTTAATAGATAGAATTATTTTGAAAAATTATGATTTATTTTGAAAAAGTTAAATTAATTTTGAAAACAGTTGATTTTGAGTTTATTTAATAAAATATTTGAATCTATAATTAATTGAAAATTTGTATTAGATTCGAATTTTACAAAGAATAATTTGAATTTGAATTTCAAAAATTGCTTCCAGGTCTTGGCGAGGCACTAGGCCTTCTTTGTCCTTAGCCTTATTGGATCATCAACCCTTTCCTTGACAAAGTCTTTTAATGAAATTTCATTTTCAAAATTGCTTTTTGAAAAATTCTGGTCTAACTAGTTTGGGTCTTGGATCGGTAGCTTCGGCTAGTTTCACCAGTCTAAAGAGACCAAGTAGAGTATACTTGACCTTATTAGAATTGGCTTCCCTAACATACTATCATCTCACCGCCACCCAATACTATGTTGTTCAAATTTTAGTTAAGTTAGTTCGGTCCTTAACCTAACCAGCCCTAAGTCTAAGCATGGTAATATTGCAGAAATTAAATAAACAAGCAATCATGCAATTTGAAAACAAGAATTGAAATTTATCTAACTATAAATATTATTTTTAGTTTAGCTCCCCCTGGACTAAAGCCACGATAATGGTTTGGCAAGATGTGAATCTTGTCCTTGGGGATCCAATACTGATTTGATCTAGTTTGTTTGTTCAGGCACAGTTTGGGTACCCATGCCTAAGTTTTAGGTCTGGACTGGTTCAGTACAACATAGTATGATCTTTGTCTAGATTTGGTTCTATAGCCTAATCCTGATCGATTTAGAATCGACTTCTGTTTTCCAAGAATCATGTCAAGACCCTTGGAACCAGAAGTGAACTGTTCTAAGGCTATTCTGAGGTCCTTGACTTGAGTTTTCAAGGAGGAGTTCTCTTTCTCAAGTTTTTCAACTTGAGTAGAGGTTCCTTCTTGAACCTTCTCAGGTAAGGATCCAGAGTCAGCTCCCTCTTTCAGGAGTTTACTTCCTGTCGGAGGGATTCGACTCGGATTTTGGCTTTCGCCAAGTCTCGAGAAAGATATGTAATTAATTCGTTTAATTGACATCTAGAAAAACCACTTACAGTGATTTCGCCATCCTCTGAAAATATGAGTTTGCCGTCGTCCGGCTCCGACTCTGACTCGGTCTCGATTTCTTCTGAGGTGGTTAGTGCAAGCAAGTTCGACTGTGGGGTCTCTTCTTCTTCTTCTGAGGAAGACTCGTCCCACGTTGCTTGAAGAGCCTTCTTTCTTCTTGCTTTCTTGGCTTCTTTTAGGTTAGGGCATTCCGATTTGAAATGACCCTTTTTGTTGCATTCGAAACAACTCACACTTGATTTGTTCTTCGTTGGTTCAGCTGGATCGTCCTTCTTTCGGCTGGCTTTTCTTCTGTTGGATTGATTCTTCAATTCCTTTTAATTGTTCCGAGCAAGCCGGACCAGCTTGGGTCGATCTCCTTCGCTGACTTCTGAGTCTGAACCTGAATCAGACTCGGGCTCAGGTTGAGGCTTCTTCTGTTGGGACCGGGTGCATGTTGACATGAATGCGGGTTCGTAATTTTAAAATTAATTACGTGCAGCGAAAGGTTTAGCATAAATAATTTCTCAAATTATTTAACCACACATCTAAGCATGCAACTTTATCTTGTGTAGACATGATCATATATTTAAAATTTTGCAGAAACGTAAACTAATTTACGTATTACCTCGCGTAACTCGAAGGAAGGGACGAGATCCAACCGTAAGCGTCCCTTAGAAGCTCCGCCTCTATTCGCGTCCACGCCGAGTATCATCGGGATGACTTCGCAAAGCCATGAGTGTCTTGTTCTTGAGAACTACTAGATTCTCCGAGAACGCGACAAGAAAACCAAGAGAGAAGTAATCACATCGGAAAAACTCACTACCAAGGTTGGCCGGAATCACAATTCCGGCGAGAAGGAGGAAGATGACTTGCGCCCAATCCCAAGGTGATAATGGCCGGAGAGGAAGATCATCCCAACGGAAGAACTTTGTCGCCTCGGTGCTTCTCCTTGTGCTCACGGCAAGAAGAAGGGAGAAGAGCCTTGTGGCCGGCCAAGAGGAAGAAGGGAGGAGAGGGAGAGAGCCCAGGCAAGAATACTTTGATTATTTTCCAAGCCTTGCCTTGGGTCCTTTATATAGTGGCCTCTCAACCAGCAAGCCTCTCAAAAAAGAGACTTATTCCATCATGCCAAGTTTTATCATATTTTAATTCATGATAAAATCGACCAAGTCTCCTTTTTTCTTATGGAATAAATTTTCTTATCATGGTAAATCAATCCATGATTGATTTTATAAAATAAAATAAACCAATCCATGGTTCATTTTAATTTCCATGAAAAATAAACCAAACCTTGGTTTATTATATAAAATTTATATCATCCATAATTTTATAAAACAAACCACACTTGGTTTATTTTATAAATTGAACCAAAAACTTGGTTCTCTCCCTTTTTTGTGGCCAACCAAGTAAAGAGGATGGAGACCCTCTTTGGCCGGCCCATCCAAGCCACGCCCCAATGAATTAAACTTATTTAATTCATCTATTAAGTCTTCAAAAGACTTAGCTATTTTACGCTTCCAATGCGTCTCTGAAAAATTCATATTCGACTTATCGTTTGGCTTAACCAAACCTAATCTCTCTTGATTGAAAAATCTAATTTTCAACTCATTTTAAATCCCTCGGATTACTCGTAGTGCGTGTGATTAAATAGACTTTCGATTTATGTTGGCCGTCTATAATTAATCAATTATAGAACGATCATGACTGACACCTAGTAGTACATCATGATCCCCAATTAATCGAAAGATCAACGGTTGACCTCAGAAATAATTCTGAAACCCTTCAGCAGCTATAATGAATCGTGCCCCATTCCCTTCACCATCTTATACCCACTTAGTTCAGGACATGATCTATGTGTGTCAGTCCCCACTAGGCTGACTACGTCACACCTAGCCCAAGTAACGTTTTCTCGTCCTACGGATTTTAATTACTCTCATGTATTTAAGAGATTCATACTCTGAACATATCATGCTCTGGCTAGAGGCTTCGAGTAACAATCCGACGATAGGCCTTGGGTATACATCTCCTCGCAAGGAGTGGTGAATCCTTTGTAGGCTGTTCAAACATCTTCGGGCACTTCGGCTTATACCCAATCATCCTGGGTCCACACCTCCTTGGAGATGCTTGCTTAAGATGTTAAAGTATAAGTCTCCATGACCAAGATGACTTGAACACCGCAAGTCAAAGGAACATTGCACTTAAGCTGCAGTAAGAACTTCATTGACATATCTATATGTAGATTACCATATGAAGTTTTACAGTCAGTCACTCCAATGAACTAGTTCCCTTAACTAGCATTCATGTTTATCTCCGGACATCCCAATGTCACCAGCCAGTGAGAATCAGCTAATTAGAGAATAACTCATGCTAGTCTCAACAGAATTGATAATGTCCGTATTTATCAATTCATCGACTAGGGACAATTTCAATACTTCACAATTGCACATGTAGAGATAATCACTAGTTGTGAATTCATCACAAATTCTCTCATGCTATGAATTGTATTGCGGACATTCAGTAAATGAGTTTAAGATCTCAATCAAATACATAAACATGTATACTCAAATAGTGAATATTCATTTATTAAAATAAATGATTACAATCATAAGACGATTGCCTTAGGACACTTTTCTTATATCACTAACATCTTCTTGGTTGTCTTTCCAGTTTTACCTGCAATAAAGGCAATGCCTTTCTCGGCCAGTGTGCAGTTAGTTTGCTCATGTAATTCAAGTTCGGAAAATAGTTCATCTAATTTAATTTTGGACAAATCCCTTGAAACTTTGTACACATCTACCATAGATGCCCACAAGGTGTTTCTTGGGAAGGTGTTAAGGGTATACCTGATCAGATCACGGTTTTCTACCTTGTGACCGATGGTGTGTAGACCGTTCATCAGCTCCTGAATTCTGGCGTGGAGCTGAGCTGCAGATTCGTTGTCGTTCATCTTGATAGTATACAGCTTGTTCAGAAGTAGGTCCCTCTTGCTGATTCGGGTGTCGGAGGTTCCTTCATGTAATTCAATCAGCTTATCCCAAAGTTCTTTTGCGCTGTTGAATGGACCCACCCGGTTCAGTTCCTCTTAAGTTAGGCCACATTGGAGCGTTTGGGTCGCTTTGGCATCAACTTCAATTTTCTTTTTGAGTGAAGCGTCCCAATCAGTGTAAGATTGTTGTACTCCGTCAGCATTCTTTGGTATTTCTAGTCCAGACTGGATTATTATCCACATGTCCACCTGAGCTTTCAGGTGGACCTCCATTCTGCTCTTCCAGTAGGAGAAATCCTCTCCACTGAAGTGCGGTGGTCTTGCGGTACTGAAGCCTTCTTGCATGACCATTAAGTATTTACTGAAAAAGACAGAGAAAAGGAAAAAATGTCCCAAGACTTAGTCTTGGATTAGCAGTGCGGAAAAAAATAATTATCGAGTGGTGTTGCACCGATCTCGATTAACGGTAAAATTTTGAAGAAAAAATTAAAACAATTCGAAGAAAATCTGAAGAATTCTCAAATTGGTGGTTACACCAAATTTGAGCTTCCCCGCTCTGATACCACTTGTTGGATCGAGAGAAAATGATAGAGGGGGGGGTGAATATCGTTAAACGTTTTCAGATTCGTAAAGAGAATAAGCAGCGGAAAATAGAGAAACACACACGCGAACTCAAGCTATTTTACTTGGTTCGGAGTCGCGGTCGGCTCCTACTCCAAGGCCCACGGTCGTTGACCGTTTACTGCGGGCAATTCTATATATGCGCAAATGTTTACAGAGAAATTTTATAGTTGTAGTACAGTAAACAGAAAATTAAGCTCTTTGTTACCGACGCCCAGTGTGGATTGTACTTCGGAGCAGAGGGTCATCGTCAGCGCTTCAATCTCGAGATGGGAGATTTCTGGAGCAGAGCGCTTGAGTAGAAGAGCGTATTGGCATTGGAAAGTTGTGTTGAGAAGCCATAGGGGTCGAGCCCCTTATATAGTGCACCTGGGGGTGCCCTGGATGTTGGGGGCGCCCTCCACGTGTCACACGATCTGACAAACTCTCGGTCAGCCTTTATCTCTCCAGGATCGGGCTCGAGGTTTGACTGGCTTCTCGGCTGGATAAACTCTATCCGCTTCGTTGGCATGAGCCCAGGGCGCCCAAGGCATCCGGGGCACCCGGGAGCACGGGGCGCCCAGGAGCTTGGGGGTGCCCCGCCCAGTGAGCTTCCGAAGCGTTACTTGCTCAGCTTGTCTTGCCTTCACCTTGGGGGCGCCCGGGACCTCCGGGGCGCCCTGCCCAGCTGCTGCCCCTCTCCTTTGGGGCATTCTGAGCTGTAGAAACTCGTTCCTTCGGTCCTGCATCAAAGGTTAGTGCCACACAGAACAAAGCAAGAATGTTAGTGAGTTTTACAGCCGTAGTTGTCTTGGTTCTGACTTTGGGTCTCCAAAATGGAGCCCTAGGTCAAGCCGATGCCTAATGTTCCCTCGACGGGGAACGCGTCCTCACCTACTCCTCTCAGGAGAGTTTACCTTTTACCAACCGGCTCCTCCGGTTGGACTTTTGCCCGATACACCTGACCAGGTTTTCGTGCCCACCTTCTGAGCAGGTCTTCGGTGCCCAGCTCCTTGCCAGGGCTTCGTGCCTAGTCCTCGACCAGGACTTCGTGCTCACCTTCCAAGCAGGTCTTCGGTGCCCAGCTCCTTGCCAGGGCTTCGTGCCCAATCCTCGACCAGGACTTCGTGCCCACCTTCCAACCAGGTCTTCGGTGCCCAGCTCCTTGCCAGGGCTTCGTGCCTAGTGTACCTAGGGCTTCTTTTCTTGTACACTTAGTGAACATGTTAGATCAACATAACATCTTAACTTTTGAACCCTTTTCCATTATCAAAACACAAGTTCGACTTGGGTGTTGTCTGCACCAACACTTAGGAGATGGGAGAAAGAAGAAAGAACAAGGACCACATATTGAGGGGGAGCTACAAAGGTAAGGGAGGTAATCCCTAACTCTATTTATGCTCAAAATGTTTGTATGAATGCTAAGAATGTAAATGATTGCTTGCCTAGATGTGATGTTGGTTTTAAATATCATGATAATAATAGAAACATTTTTACATGCCACAACACCAAAACATCTATGTTTGATGAAAAATCTAGGAATTCCAGGACTAAGGACCAAGGCATAAATCCTAAGGAAAGGAGATATACGTCTAGAAAAACGGGTAGACCTAGGAATGATCAAGTTAGGTCTAGTGATCCTAAGGTTAGAAAGTTAGAAAAAGAAAATCAAGTTTTAAGAGCAAAACTTGATAAGTTAGAAAGAAACATAGGTAGAGTTATTCAAGGGTCAAAGAGATTGAACGTGA
Organism: Boesenbergia rotunda; assembly: GCA_024364735.1. Classification (NCBI taxonomy): domain Eukaryota; kingdom Viridiplantae; phylum Streptophyta; class Magnoliopsida; order Zingiberales; family Zingiberaceae; genus Boesenbergia; species Boesenbergia rotunda. The sequence goes on from JAGFNQ010007998.1 coordinate 56,967, forward strand.
TACCAAAGGACCAAAATCATAGAAATGGTAGGCCATGTCTAGAATACCATCCTAGGAAAGTGAATGTTGATAAAATGTCATATTCAAGGATGCCCTATAACTATGATAAAGAAAAGACATTTAAAGGAAAATAAAAGGAATTGACCAAGAAAAAGGTCTATAGGGACAAGAGGGTAGTAATGGAAGACCAAGAAGCACCAGAGGAGCACCGGTGTGGTCTTGCATTTATAGATAAGTTGCCTAGGGAGGTAACTAGGGCTAGGAGCTCAAGGGAGAGCTCTAGAAGCCAAAATGGGATCCATGGTAAATGGATCTCAGGTGGTCTCCTTCTAGGAGATTAAATGTGCTATAGAGTGTGCCAATAGGTTTAAAAGGCTAAGGTTAGCCTTAATCCTAGAAAATTGGCACACTAAAGGGAGAATTATGGAGAAAAAGGAGGAAATAGGACTATAATTGAGAGAAAATGGATTTAACATGGAAATACCATATAAATTGATGCTCTTAATGTATTATGAACAAGTATGGGAAGAAGCATCAAGAAGAGGTTTAAATTATAACTTTGAGTTGAGTTTAAATTATCAAATTTGGATAGTTTTGAAGTTTGTATCAATCTAGGGATTCGGGATAGTTTTGATTGAAATTATAGTTTTCCCAAGTAGACATAGGATCCACAAATCTCTCCATGAAAATTCAGAAGTTTTGAAGATGTGTTGAATTAGTTAGGATTTTCTGAATTTCGGACTGGGAAACTGAAAATTCAGTATCAGTTGACTGCCCTACTGGGAGTCAACTGGTCTAGGGCTGAGAACCTACTGTAAGTTTTACCAGTCGACTGCCCCAGGGGCAGTCGACTGGTCTAATATGTGATAACCTTCTGTGAGGTTTACCAGTCGACTGCCCTGGGGGCAGTTGACTGGTCTCGGCTGTAAAATCATTCTGTGAACTCTCGCAGTCGACTGGCCTCCTGCCAATCGACTGGGTCGCGGTTTCTATAAAAGAAAAAGGGCGCGGGGGGGGGGGGGGGGGGGGGCAGCCAAAACCTAGGGTTTCGGCATGCCACCCCGACGATTCCTCTTCTCCCGAGCCCCCCTTTTCGTCCTAAGCCTTCCCTAAGCTTCAAAACTCCTCCCTAAGCCCTCTCTAACCCCGATCTACAATCTAGGGCTTGTAAAACACTTCTCTCCCAAGTCTAGAGTTTCAAAATCATCATCATGAAGAGAATGAAAAGGTATCATTGTTTAAGGTTCATTTTGTCATCTAAACCATGTTTTGAAACTAATGTGATGTTTTGTGCATGTTTTTCTTTGATATTTTTCCTTTGGGGGGGTTGTCTTGGTGTGCATGGATGTGTGTGGTATTTAAGATGGCTTCTAAGAAACCTAGGGGTGAGGGATCATCCCAACAAGGTCAGAGAGGCTCCAGGGAGTCAAGGTTCAGGTCTCTCGAGTGTAAGAAAAGATTCGAAGAAAATGAGTTTGTAGTAATGAACTGTCGATACCTAAACAAGGCCTTCTTCCAAGAGAAGTCGCCTTAATTGGCTGAGATGATTACCCATTTTGGGCTGGAATAGCTGGTCTACTGCCAGCATAATATAGATGTTGATCTATGCATAGAGTTTTATGCCAATCTAACTTGTATTGACTCGGATAATAACTTGTATGAGTCTAAAGTAGCCGGGGTTACTATTCCTTTTTCAGTCATGGGTTTAGCTAGGTTCTTAGAGTGTAGAGCATCAGATAATGTATCTACTTATTTCCCCACTGTTGTTGAGCCACTTGAGTTTCCTGGTGTCACCGTTGACCAAATACACATGCATTATTTTAGGAGACACAGGAATGAGTCAGAGCGTATTTTTGACGCTAAATCGATGAGACCTTTTAGTCATGTGTTGTACAAGATTGTCATAGAGTGCATTTTGCCCATCGTCACCAAGGGGAGGGCCAGGATCAGACTCCCACACTTGGTGATGATGTACGTATTGGAGAGGAGATTAGATATAGATGTCTCCCTGCAGGTGTTTAGTGCTATTTGTCATTCTTCCCATAATATTAATGGGAAGATATACATGCCCTTCTGCCATATCTTGATCGAGTTTTTCCATCTACGGTTTGGTATCCGTGTGGGTAGCAGTCAGGTTAGGCACCTATCCAAGGATTATGACTAGATCGGTACACGTCAGTTATCTTTGGCAGGCATCGAGTGTCGACAGGGGGAGTTTGTGTGGAGACAGCGTCCGGAGGCCCCCAGCTCAAATGAGGAGCCTGGTGAGGTTGTTATGCACGTGCGGAGTTTACTCAGCTCCGATTAGATGTTCACAGGCTTCAGGAGGATGTTCATGGCATGTGTGAGGAGATCCACGGAGTCCAGCAGACGGAGTAGAGGATTGAGGCGACGGTTCATGGGATTACCAGCCGTCAAGATGACATGTACGAGATGCTACGATAGTTGCATCTCACCTATCAGGCTCCTCCTCCTCCTCCTCCAGGCGGTGACGACGATATGTTTTGATGAGATGGTGCAGTTTTTGGAGCAGTTCAGTGTTGAGAGCATTATTAGTTAATGTATCATTATATCTCTCAAACACTTCTCATTCTAATGTTGTACTGTTTTGATGACTTTAGGGCTTTAGCCCTTGCTACTTTGTTATGTTTATTTCATGACTGTTTTTATGTTCCCATGTATGATACATTTTCTTTCATGTTATGTTATTGAAAATTTTGTCATGACTTGATGATGTTTTGAATATTGCTTGAAAGTTCCTTAAGTGCTAATAGATGATATGTTGTGTTTTTAAGTGATGATCTTTCTATATGTGCTCATGATATGCTTTGGAAATCCTACATTGTTTATATTGCTTAACATAAATTGGTTGTAAATTAAATGGTGGGATTTTTATAGAAAAAGGTATGGGAAAGACTTCTCTTCATGATCATCTAGACTTAAGAGAGAAAGAGGAGGAGCTTTTTGTCAAAATGAAAATATCTTTATGAAAAGGGGAGGTTTAGAAATCATTTTATGTGTCAAATAGAGGTAAATGAAATTGGAAAACATAGGAAATCATGATTGAATTTCAAAGTTAATACAAAGTTGACACTATTTGAGGATTTTTGGGTTTGTACCAAAAGTCAAGCACGGTTTATGTTTTTCATGAACCCATATTTTTTTGGGATAGAGTATACTTTAACAAGCGTACTTGCAAAATTTCATATTTTTCTGAATTTTTTGGAATTTTTTACACGTTTCTGAATTTCGATTGGAAAATCTGAAACTTGCGTATCAGTCAACTAGCAGAATCGCAGTCGACTGGTAGTGTGGACAGAATGCTATTTTGTGATTTCTGAGGGGTTTTCAGAAATCTAGTTGAGTTCTTTTTGGCACCAAGTGTAGGGTTGCTTGGGGTAATCTTTGTTGGAAATGGGATGGCTAGAGGGGGGGTGAATATAGCCAATCACTTTGACTTCAAGAACTTAGCGAGTTTCTGCACTTGGAGTTGTTAGTAGCACAGCGAAAGTATAAAAAATAGAATGTGCAGAAACTAAAACAGAAAACTAACTAGCAAGATTAGCAAGATCGCTAACAAGGAGAATTTACAAGGTTCGGGGATAACTTGCCCCTACTCCTTGGCGTGCCCTTGTAACACCCTAATTTTTCCCATATGTAATGTTATGAATTCATGAAACATTATTATGAAATGTCATGATGGGCTTGGCTTAATGGGCTTTGATGTGGATTAGTGCAAAATATGATAAAAAGAAAGTGTAGAAAGGAGGAAGCAAGGATCGAACCTTGAACCTCCTAGTTACACTAACCATGTCTTAACCAATGCACCAAGAGTGTTTCGTGTTGAGGGAATAAGAAACGTACTAGTTAAAGCTAGGGAAGTGAAGAGACATGTCCCTTCATGAGAATAGTATAAATAAGAGAGGAGGGAGGGAGAGGGAGAAAGAACTTTCATTCTTCTTCTTCCCCACTCTCCCCACCGAAACCTAGAAGCCTCTTCTCCTTTTCATTTTTCGAAAATACACCCTAGGGTTCTAACCCTAGGGAATTGGAAGGAAGAAGACCCCATCCAAGGATCTTGCCCTCTACTAGGGCCAAGGGTCCTAGAGAAGTTCTAGCAAGGGGAACTCTCACCCCTCCTTCAACCAAGGGTACCCTAAGGATTTAGAGAAGGTGAATTTCAAGCGAAAGGATGTAAGTATTCCCTCGCCTACAGTGTAATTGTTGTTGCATGATTCCTTCTTCTTCTTTTTTTTTCGAAAATGGGAGTTGTCCCTTGTGCAAGTTTCGGCCACCCCCAAGGGGGAGGCCTTGGCTACTCCTTGATGCATGAGGAGACCCCTTGGGACTTAGGGTATATATATATGTTGTTTTCCCTTCATGTTGTGATGACAAAAACTAGGGTTGAACACCCTACACTTTCGGCCAAGGCATGAAGAATTTGTATCCTATGCTTAGTGTATTGCATGATAGTGTATACAAGGTGTTTGTATAAATGTTTGGTTTCAAAAACCCAACTTTTTCCTACCCTACACTTTCGGCCAAGGCATGAAGAATTAGGGTTTAGGGTTGCATGATTATCCTATGATGTATTCTATGCTTAGTGTATTGCATGATAGTGTATACATGGTGTTTGTATAAATGTTTAAATGGAATGCTTGATTGGAGAACTTAACTTTCCCTAGCATGTAACTTTCGGCCATGCATGAAACATTAGGGTTGGGAAGAATTAAATTAACCCATGAAGCATGCTACCACTTCCTATGATATGAATATGATTTATGTGACCAATCTTGTCATATATAAAGTATGTTTAAGTGGTTGAAATATGATGTATGTATGAGCATGTCTTGTAGCCCATGGGGCACCCTTATGAATTGCATGTGATGTGTATGTTAATATGCTTGAAAGGATACTCCACTAAGTATGGGATCAAGAGCACCCCTTATGTTGTGTGGTGTGTCCCTATGGGATCATGAGCACCCTTGAAGAGTGGTGTGTCTCTTGAGAGTGGATTTGGAGTACTCCTTAGCATATATGTAAAAGCATGATAAGTATTTTACTTTGAAAGTTGTGTACCCGACTCAGAAGGGGGTCGTTAAACAAATCCGGGGTACATGTTAACTGAAGGTCATGACTCCGGTAGGACGGAAGGGTCCTGCTCTAATGGGTTGGTGGCTCGCTACCCCAATTCATTAGGGAACGCGCTTGATGTGGTACACAACTGGGCCCCTATATGATGTTAAAGTATTTTTAAGTAATACCTTTATGGAATTATTTTGAAAACATTTATTATATGTGAAGGGTATGCTTAAGATACTTTATACTGCTTGCTTAGAAACTTTGATGTTTAGTATGCTATGATAAACTCATGCTTATGATTCATTATGTGTACATGTTTTATTCTTCCGTATGGATTTTGCGAGTAGGACAGGATCCTTACTAAGCATTTGTGCTTACTAGTTTATGTGTTGTCTTATGCTGCAGATAAGGGTAAGGGACACTTAAACTAAAGGAAGAGGCAGGAGGGCTGAAGATGTGTGGGGTGGTGGCTCGGGAAAGAAAGATTCTTATATCTACTTTACTATGCTTATGTTGATGTTTCCTTGATAATGAATGTTAGTGATTAGGGTTGGTACTCTTGAATGTTAGTGATTACACTTGGATTACTCTTATACTCGATTATGTTTGATTATGTTGTGAGTTGAACTACTTGTGAACCTATCATGTTATAGGATAACTCTTGATTAAGATATTTCACATGATGTTCTAGACTTCCTTTAGACTCAATCTTATGAACTGTTATTATGCATGGAAACCTATAACTATGCTTCTAAATGATGTTCTAGGATGTGATTTCATGATGCCTTGCAATGGAATGTTTAACCTCACTATCATGATATATGTGTTACTGAACTTGCTATGCACCTACCATGTTCTAATCATTAAAGCATGATATCTGATTGGCATGCACTGACTAGTATGCTTAGCACTTGTAAATATCACTTGATAGTTTTAAACAAGCATGCTCAGTACTTAGTCCTTGCATTTTTGTTTTTTTTATTTATTTTATGTTAAAATTATATGATTGATTGTACGTAACCCCGCCCCGAGAGTAGATATAAGGGTATGCTTAAGATACTTTATACTGCTTGCTTAGAAACTTTGATGTTTAGTATGCTATGATAAACTCATGCTTATGATTCATTATGTGTACATGTTGTATTCTTCCGTATGGATTTTGCGAGTAGGACAGGATCCTTACTAAGCATTTGTGCTTACTAGTTTATGTGTTGTCTTATGCTGCAGATAAGGGTAAGGGACACTTAAACTAAAGGAAGAGGCAGGAGGACTGAAGATGTGTAGGGTGGTGGCTTGGGAAAGAAAGATTCTTATATCTACTTTACTATGCTTATGTTGATGTTTCCTTGATAATGAATGTTAGTGATTAGGGTTGGTACTCTTGAATGTTAGTGATTATACTTGGATTTCTCTTATACTCGATTATGTTTGATTATATTGTGAGTTGAACTACTTGTGAACCTATCATGTTATAGGATAACTCTTGATTAAGATATTTCACATGATGTTCTAGACTTCCTTTAGACTCAATCTTATGAACTGTTATTATGCATGGAAACCTATAACTATGCTTCTAAATGATGTTCTAGGATGTGATTTCATGATGCCTTGCAATGGAATGTATAACCTCACTATCATGATTTATGTGTTACTGAACTTGCTATGCACCTACCATGTTCTAATCATTAAAGCATGATATCTGATTGGCATGCACTGACTAGTATGCTTAGCACTTGTAAATATCACTTGATAGTTTTAAACAAGCATGCTCAGTACTTAGTCCTTGTATTTTTGTTTTTTTAATTTATTTTATGTTAAAATTATATGATTTATTGTACGTAACCCCGCCCCGAGAGTAGATATAAGGGTATGCTTAAGATACTTTATACTGCTTGCTTAGAAACTTTGATGTTTAGTATGCTATGATAAACTCATGCTTATGATTCATTATGTGTACATGTTGTATTCTTCCGTATGGATTTTGCGAGTAGGATAGGATCCTTACTAAGCATTTGTGCTTACTAGTTTATGTGTTGTCTTATGCTGCAGATAAGGGTAAGGGACACTTAAACTAAAGGAAGAGGCAGGAGGGCTGAAGATGTGTGGGGTGGTGGCTCGGGAAAGAAAGATTCTTATATCTACTTTACTATGCTTATGTTGATGTTTCCTTGATAATGAATGTTAGTGATTAGGGTTGGTATTCTTGAATGTTAGTGATTACACTTGGATTACTCTTATACTCGATTATGTTTGATTATGTTGTGAGTTGAACTACTTGTGAACCTATCATGTTATAGGATAACTCTTGATTAAGATATTTCACATGATGTTCTAGACTTCCTTTAGACTCAATCTTATGAACTGTTATTATGCATGGAAACCTATAACTATGCTTCTAAATGATGTTCTAGGATGTGATTTCATGATGCCTTGCAATGGAATGTTTAACCTCACTATCATGATTTATGTGTTACTGAACTTGCTATGCACCTACCATGTTTTAATCATTAAAGCATGATATCTGATTGGCATGCACTGACTAGTATGCTTAGCACTTGTAAATATCACTTGATAGTTTTAAACAAGCATGCTCAGTACTTAGTCCTTGCATTTTTGTTTTTTTATTTATTTTATGTTAAAATTATATGATTGATTGTACGTAACCCCGCCCCGAGAGTAGATATAAGGGCGGGCATTACAAGTTGGTATCAGAGCAGGTTTCCCCTCCACTACACACACATCAAGCTTCATCCTGCCGCTTCCAAGTAAGAGATCCTAACCTCGCTTTACTTTGTTTCATGTACAGTAATGATTATATAGAGATGATTTATGCTTGCATAACAAGTGAAAGTAGTGTTAATTCTTATGTTAGTTTATTTATCACCTGTATGATAGATATGGCTAGAAGATGTAGCAATCGAGATAATGAGACCGCACCCCCACCCGATATGATGTAGGTGATCACAGACCTGCAGCGCCAGGTCACTGAACAACAGCAGATAATAAACACTCTGATGACCCAGCAGGCGAACACTGCAACCCCGCAAGGAAGTCAGAATGTGATACCCACTGAGCCTCTAACTGCGCAGGCACCCCCGGACACTCCGGCCAGAGGAGTCCGACAGGAGGCCTATCTGATTCAGTGGCAGAGACTGAAGCCGGAAAAGTTTTCCGGCACCTGCGAACCCTGGGACGCCCAGGCCTGGCTCAAGACAGTTGAGAGCACAGTGGAATTATTAGACTGGCCCGAGCATGAGAAAATTAAGTGTGTCTCGTTCTGCCTCACTGGCGACGCCAGGATGTGGTGGGAACGGGTCAAAGCTAGAAGGTCAGTAGATCAGATGAAGTGGAAGGACTTCGAGTCCGAATTTCTGGAGGAATTCTTTAATATGCGCATCACAAACAGGCATTTTGATGAGTTCACTGAATTCCGGCAGGGAAATCTCTCAGTCAACGATGCCGTTAAGCAATTCAACCGACTGACACGATTATGTCCGGAGATGGTCAGTACAGAGAAAGAAAGGGTCAGATTAATGCTCAAGATGCTCAGGCCCGAGATAGCTCTGAATGTAGCCGGCGGCGTTAATAGGCCACAGACTGCAGAGGAGCTGTTCAGTAGCGCCCTTATTACCGAGCATTATCTGAAGAATATTAACCAGCAGAACCAAGCACTGACCGCCAGCAAGAGTCAGAGTCAGTCGGGAGGTCAGAAACCTCAGAATAGCAACCCCCACTGGAAAACGAACCACAACGAAAAGAGGAAGCCATGGAATAAATCTGCCAGTGGTTCAGCAGGCAAGAAGCCTAAATATCCCCCATGTACCACTTGTGGGAAGATGCACCTCGGGACATGCCTCTTAGGCGCCAGGAGATGCTTCACCTGCAGGAAGGAAGGACACATGGCCACAGAGTGTCCTACTGCAGCCAAAGCACCTCAGCAGCAGCATGTTCAGTACAAAGGTGCTCCTCCCCAGCTACACCTGATGCAGGCAGTTATAGATGGTACTCATATATGCTAGGGGAGATTAGAGGCCCCGCCTGCCATGACAAACGCCAGGGTTTTCTCTCTTACGAAGGAAGATGTGGCGACTGCCTCCACCGTTGTCACAGGTCAGATATTTATTTACAGTCAGTATGCTACTGCTTTATTTGACACTGGGGCAACACATTCGTTTATCTCTATGCAATATGCCAAAAGAAATGATATGTCACTGCAAGATTTAGACTGCAAATTTCTGACAACACTGCCCTCGGGTGAGGCGATGCCCTCTACCCAAATGCTATGTGCCGCACCGATCAGAATCGCAGATACGGAACTCTACTGCGACCTGATAGTGCTTGATATGCCAGATTATGATGTGATATTGGGCATGTATTTCTTGAACAAATACGGCGCCTCTATCGAGTGCCGTAAACGAAAGGTTATCTTCCGACCTGAGGCGGAAATTCTATTTGAATTTATCGGAGAGCCGAAGAAGAGGACAAGCAAATTCTTATCAGCTCTGAAAGCAAGGAAGATGTTAGAAAATGGATGCTCTGGGTTTCTAGCTCATGTGGTTGATACCAGTCCTACAGAGGGCCCGAAGCTAGAAGACGTCAAAGTCGTATGCAATTACCTAGAGGTATTTCCCGATGACTTACCAAGGTTAGCACCTGAAAGAGATATAGAATTTGCAATTGAGTTGATTCCTGGTACTAACCCCATTTCTAAAGCACCGTACCGTATAGCGCCGACGGAATTAAAAGAATTACAGGGACAATTACAGGAGCTGCTTGACAAGGGACTCATCCGCCCTAGTCATTCTCCCTGGCGAGCTCCCGTACTGTTCGTGAAAAAGAAGGATGGGTCGATGCGAATGTGTATCGACTATCGGGCGCTGAACAACGTGACTATCAAGTACAAGTAAGAACATTATAGTAAAGTAAGTTGCTGAAGTTCAAACCTAAATCATGTATGCACGATGTTAGGTACCCTCTACCCAGGATAGATGACCTGTTCGATCAACTGAAGGGAGCCACGATTTTCTCTAAAATTGACCTGAGATCTGGTTATCACCAAGTCAGGGTGAAAAAGGAGGATATACCGAAGACGGCTTTCCGAACCAGATACGGACATTATGAGTTCGTAGTTATGCCATTTGGAGTTACCAATGCTCCAGCTATGTTTATGGACTTAATGAATCGGGTATTCTCGGCATTCCTCGACAGATTTGTGATCGTCTTTATCGACGATATCCTTATATATTCGAGAACTCCCGAAGAACATGCTGAACACCTGAGTATAGTACTACAGATTCTTTAGAAGGAACAACTGTATGCTAAATTTTCCAAATGCGAGTTCTGGCTCGATCAAGTATCATTCTTGGGACATGTTATCTCCAAGGAAGGAATAATGGTGGACCCAATTAAAATCGAAACTGTGAGTAACTGGACCAGACCCAAGAATGCCAGTGAAATCAGAAGTTTCCTCGGGCTAGCAGGCTATTACAGAAAATTCGTAGAGGACTTCTCTCGGATTTCAGCCCCTATGACAACTCTTACTAAGAAAGACAAGAAATATGTATGGACCGATGAATGTGAGAAGAGCTTTACTGAACTGAAAAGGAGGCTGACTAGCGCTCCGATATTGACTCTTCCAGAAAGCGATACGGGTATCGATATGTACAGCGACGCATCCAAACTGGGACTCGGAGCTGTGCTTATGCAGAATGGGAAGGTGATTGCCTATGCCTCTAGGCAACTCAAGGAACATGAAAGGAATTATCCTACCCATGACTTAGAACTAGCAGCGGTGGTCTTTGCGCTGAAAATATGGAGGCACTATCTATATGGAACTCAGTGTAAAGTTTATACAGATCACCAGAGTCTGCGATATTTCTTCACCCAGAAAGATCTGAATATGAGATAGCGCAGATGGCTCGAATTGGTCAAGGATTATGACTGAGAGATCCTGTACCATCCGGGGAAAGCCAACAAGGTAGCCGATGCACTCAGTAGGAAATCATGTGCTGCTTTGATGTCTTTATCAGCTTTGTCACAACCCCTAGGGGAAGAAATTATGAATTACGGGATTGAAATCATATCAGGACAGTTATCCACCCTGATGATTGCGCTGACATTATTCGACGATATTCTGGAAAAGCAGAATCATGATCCGAGCCTTCAGAGGATCAGGCAAGAGGTTCTCGAAGGCAAGGATGATGGATTTCGGATTTCAGACAGCGGAGTCTTATATCTTCGGGATCGATTATGTGTTCCCGACGACTCCGACTTACGGACAAGAATCCTCGAGGAAGCTCACGGAACGTCTTATGCGATGCATCCTGGATCTACCAAGATGTATCAAGATCTGAAGAGCAAGTTTTGGTGGTCCGGTATGAAGCGAGATGTAGCCCACTATATCAGTATGTGTTTGACCTGCCAGAGGGGTCAAAGCAGAACACCAGAGGCCTGGAGGAGTTCTGCAACCTCTGCCAATCCCCGAGTGGAAATGGGAAGACATCTCTATGGATTTCATCTCAGGGCTGCCTAGAACAACGAACGGATATGATGGTATATGGGTTATTGTGGACAGGCTAACCAAGTCTGCCCATTTTCTGGCTATCAGGATGACCTACTCAGTAGAGCAGTTGGCTCAACTGTACGTCAAGGAAATTGTCCGACTACACGGGGTTCCCAAGACCATTATCTCTGATCGGGATGGTCGATTTACTTCAGATTTTTGGGGACACGTGCAGAAGGCTCTTGGCACGAAACTGAAATTCAGTACGTCCTTTCACCCCCAGACTGACGGGCAGACTGAAAGAGTGAATCAGATATTAGAGGACATGTTACGAGCTTGTGTCTTGGACTTCAAGGGAAGCTGGTGTCGATACCTGAGCCTGGCAGAGTTTGCTTATAACAACAGTTATCAGGCTACTATCGGGATGGCATCGTACGAAGCATTATACGGAAGGAAATGCAGATCTCCTATATGTTGGCTTGAGAGTGGTGAAAAGAAGGAGATGGGACTCCAGACTGATATTATAGATGAAACCACTCAGGCTATAAAGAATATCCGCCAGAGGATAGAGACTGCTCAGAGTCGGTAAAAAAGCTACGCTGATAAGCAATGTAGACCACTAGAGTTTGATGTTGGGGATTCAGTATTCCTTAAAGTGGCCCCTATGAAAGGGGTGATGAGATTCGGGAAGAGAGGGAAGCTGAGTCCGCGATATGTGGGACCGTACCAGATCCTGAGACGGGTAGGCAAAGTGGCCTACGAACTGGAGCTACCACCAGAAATGTCGGCTATCCACAATATCTTCCATGTATCAATGCTCAGGAAATGTACCTCTGATGTGAATCAAATGATAGAGCCCCAACCAGTACAAGACCAAGAGAACCTAAGTTCCGAACGCCGACCTATTCAGATCCTAGATCGGGAAGTCAAAAAGCTAAGGAACAAGGAAGTGCCCTTAGTAAAGGTTCTGTGGCGGAACGAGCAATTCGAAGAAGCCACCTGGGAACGAGAGGAGGCAATGCGATTAAAGTATCCGGAACTGTTTTAAGTTCGGGACGAACTTTTTATAAGGTACGGGGGATTGTAACACCCCAATTTTTCCCATATGTAATGTTATGAATTCATGAAACATTATTATGAAATGTCATGATGGGCTTGGCTTAATGGGCTTTGATGTGGATTAGTGCAAAATGTGATAAAAAGAAAGTGTAGAAAGGAGGAAGCAAGGATCGAACCTTGAACCTCCAAGTTACACTAACCATGTCTTAACCAATGCACCAAGAGTGTTTCGTGTTGAGGGAATAAGAAACGTGCTAGTTAAAGCTAGGGAAGTGAAGAGACATGTCCCTTCATGAGAATAGTATAAATAAGAGAGGAGGGAGGGAGAGGGAGAAAGAACTTTCATTCTTCTTCTTCCCCACTCTCCCCACCGAAACCTAGAAGCCTCTTCTCCTTTTCATTTTTCGAAAATACACCCTAGGGTTCTAACCCTAGGGAATTGGAAGGAAGAAGACCCCATCCAAGGATCTTGCCCTCTACTAGGTCCAAGGGTCCTAGAGAAGTTCTAGCAAGGGGAACTCTCACCCCTCCTTCAACTAAGGGTACCCTAAGGATTTAGAGAAGGTGAATTTCAAGCGAAAGGATGTAAGTATTCCCTCGCCTGCAGTGTAATTGTTGTTGCATGATTCCTTCTTCTTCTTTTTTTTCGAAAATGGGAGTTGTCCCTTGTGCAAGTTTCGGCCACCCCCAAGGGGGAGGCCTTGGCTACTCCTTGATGCATGAGGAGACCCCTTGGGACTTAGGGTATATATATATGTTGTTTTCCCTTCATGTTGTGATGACAAAAACTAGGGTTGAACACCCTATACTTTCGGCCAAGGCATGAAGAATTTGTTGTTAGTGATATGAGAGAAGTGTCCTAAGGCAATCGCCTTATGATTGTAAACATTTATTTTGATAAATGATAATTCACTATTTGAGTATACATGTTTGTGTATTTGATTGAGATCTTAAACTCATCTACTGAATGTCCGCAATACAACTCACAGCATAAGAGAATTTGTGATGGGATCACAACTTGTGATTATCTCTATATGTGCAAATGTGAAGTATTGAAAATATCCCTAGTCGATGAATTGATAAAAACGGACACTATCAATATGATCGAGTGATTATCCTAGAAATACAAATTGAGATTATGTGAGAAGATTGATTAAAGAATGTATCAATCATACATAAATTAAATCCTATTTATTTTTCAAATTGAATAACCCTTATTATCAATTCGGGAGATCGTAGGAACATCTCCAAATAGGTTGATATCCAACCATAGATAAGAACACCATGGCTGTGGCCATCAAGTTTCTTAGCTATGAAGGTAGGTAATTATACCGATTACATATCACATATATGTAACTATCACATTATGCTATCAACTAATTGAATGTTTGCATAAATCATTGGGTTGTTAACTCATTAACAAGTATGTCATATACATAGCACCCAACTGCACCTCTTTACATCGACCTTGGCTGTGGCACAACAAATCGATGCTCCAAGCTTAAGGCTGACCCATTAATCAAGAAATAGTTTTAATATGGTTGGAGCTCATTCAACCGTTTAGTCAGGCTTGGATGTGTCCAACAACCAAAACTAAGGATTGACCTCTGACTCCAACTATATTATTCATAAACTAATTCCATGGTTTGAACATGTTGAGGTTCAAGTCGGGCATGGATGTGTCCATCAACCCAACGAGAAACAAAACTCCGATTCTAACCATATTAATGGAAGGTGTTGCCTTAATATTTTGTAAGGGGTTTTGGGTCTCATCTTTTCTAAGCACATTCATGACAATGTCATGACTAACGATTTCCTTAATAAAGTATGTATGTGACTTAAGTTATCAAGTCTCATTAATTGAATTAGGAACCGGATTTCCTAATTCTATTTCATACTTTATTAAAGGAATTGTTTTGGGAAACAATTTCCTAAATTGTCATAATTAATTTCGGAAATAATATGTTCAAGACTTTGATTTCTCTAAATCAAATCTTATTAAATTAAGAGACAAATCCCTTAATTCAACTACATATTATTTTCATGAAAATCTCATTTAAGAAAACTCTATAGGAAACCATTTTCCTAATTAATTTTGGAGACAACAATATGTAAGAGCATCACCTCTTAAAACATATTTTATTCATGGATTTAATTAATTACAACAAATCGTTTTCTAAGGGTGGCTCCCCGAGGCTCAGATACCCAAAGAAAAGTAATTGTTGTAAATCCAATTGGACGGCTCCCCGAGGCTCAATCCAAATCAAACATGACAATTTCAATTAAAAATTGGGAAATTAAATTACAACAACTAACTTTAAATTGGACGGCTCCCCGAGGCTCAATCCAAAATAAAGAATTTTGTTGTCAATTTAAAAACCAATTCAAATTTAATTGTCAATTAACTGTCCATGAATTTGTCTAGACTTTCTTAAAAGAAAGTGCCCAAAATTGCGAGATTTAAAAATAGGTTTTCAGAATAATTGTAAGTTTCTGGTACAAAGAAAACTTACATATTTCCAAAATTGGAAAATTTCTAAAATAGAAAAATTTCCAAAATTGGAAAGTTTCCAAAGATGGGAAGTTTTCACAATTATTATAAAATTTCAGAAACTAGAAAATTTCAAACGTTTGCGAAATTTCATGAGGATTTCCAAACTTTGAAATTCCTAAATCTAAAATTTATTATAATTTGAAAGTTTCCATAATTGAAAATTTTTTCCGAAATTGAGATCATGACAAAGTTTTCCACAAAACAATTATATGATTAAGTCGAACACTAACCGGCTCTGATACCACTGTTGGGACCGGGTGCATGTCGACAAGGATACGAGTTCGTAAAATTTAAATTTTTACGTGCAGCGGAAGAGTTTGCATAAAATAATTTCCTAAATTATTTTAACTTCGTATCTAGCATGCAATCTTATAGTGTGTTGACATAATCATAAAATAAAACTTTGCGGAAAAGTAAACAAATTTACCAAGTACCTCTCGTAACTCGAAGTAAGGGACGAGATCCAACCGTAGCGTCCCTTGGAAGCTCCGCCTCTATTCGCGTCCACGCCGAGTTCTCTTCGGGATGACTTCGCAAAGTCACGAGTTTTGTGCCGACGAGAACTACTAGATTCTCGGAAGGCACAACTAGATGAACAAGAGAGGAAAGATAGGAAACTAACCAACGAAGTAACGGAATCGAATTCCGAGAAGAGAGGAGTCGCTATCCGCTTCTTCTTCTTCGTATTCGGGTTCTCCTTCTTCTTCTTGAAGCTCACGGCCTCCTCCAAGGAGTCCTTTGTGCGCGGCCCTAATCCTCTAGGGTGGGCGCCGGCCCTAGGCAAGAGAGGGAAGAAGAGAAGAGATTAAGAGAGAGAGGGAGAGAATAATTAATCTCTTGATTAATTGATTGGAATAAGGGCTAGCCTTTGGTTCCTTTATATAGTAGCAACTCCTTTGCTAAGTCTCCCTCTAAACCGAATTAACGGAATTAACGGAATTAGTTATAAGAAATTTATCTTATAAATTTTCTTATTAATTATTCCGTTTAAACCGAGTCTTTATTATAAACCAATTTATAATAAAACTAATTCTTCTTCTCTTTAAATTATGGAATAAATTTTTATAAGAAATTTATAAACTTTCTTATTATGGAAAAATCAATTCATAATTGATTTTATAAAATTAAAATAAACCAATTCATGGATTATTTTAATCTTCCATAAAAGAATAAATTTCTATAAATTTTATTTATATAAATTTTTTATACAAATTTATTTATCCATAATTTATAAAATAAATCGCACTAGATTTATTTTATTAATTAAACCAAAATTAATTGGTTTTCTCCTCTTTATTGGCCGGCCACCAAAGGGGGGTTAACACCCTCTTTGGCCGGCCAAACCAACCCGAACCGCCGCGAATTAAACTCATTTAATTCGCCCAAAAAGCCTTCAAAAGACTTAGCCATTTTTAGCTTCCATTGCGCCTCTGATTAACTCAGATTCGACTTATTTCTCTTGATCGGAAAATCCAATTTTCAACTCGTTTTAAATCCCTCGGATTACTCGTAGTGCGTGTGACTAAATAGGCTTTCGATTTATGTTGGTCGTCTATAATCAACTAATTATAGAACGATCATGAGTGGCACCTAGTAGTACATCATGATCCCCAATTAATCGAAAGATCAACGGTTTGACCTCAGAAGAAATTATTCTGAAACCCTTCAGCAGCTCTAATGAATCGTGCCCCATTCCCTTCACCACCTTATACCCACTTGGTTCAGGACACGGTCTATGGTGTCAGTCCCCACTAGGCTGACTACGTCACACCTAGCCCAAGTAATGTCTTTCTCGTCCTTTGGATTTCTAATTACTCTCATGTATTTAAGAGACTCGCACTCTTAACATGATATACTCTGGCCAGAGGTTTTGAGTAACAATCCGACGATAGGCCTGGGTATACATCTCCTCGCAAGGAGTGGTGAATCCTTTGTAGGCTGTTCAAACATCTTCGGGCACTTCGGCTTATACCCAATCATCCTGGGTCCACACCTCCTTGGAGATGCTTGCTTAAGATGTTAAAGTATAAGTCTCCATGACCAAGATGACTTGAACACCGCAAGTCAAAGGAATCATCGCACTTAAGCTGCAGTAAGAACTTCATTGACATATCTACATGTAGATTCCCATATGAAGTCTTACAGCTAGTCACTCCAATGAACTAGTTCCCTTAACTAGCATCCATGTTTATCTCCGGACATCCCAATGTCACCAGCCAGTGAGAATCAGCTGATTAGAGAATAACCCATGCTAGTCTCAACAGA
>JAGFNQ010007999.1:0-15605 GCA_024364735.1 Boesenbergia rotunda
ATTGCCTTGACAAATTTTTTTGAATTTTAGGTGTCCTAGATTGTCTCATATCAGTCCTAGACATGAAGACACAAATGAGGGTTCTTAGGACGGTAACCAATACCGGCCCTATTGTAGACCGCCCTTTGGGCATTTAAGATCATGTCTAGGGTCTTAGAGCTAGTTGAGAACTTCTCAAGAATATTCTTGAGTTTCTCAACTTCACTCTTCAAAGATTGTTTCTTCTTCTAGCAAGTCATCATGCAAATCATCTACTTCCTCAACCTTAGAGGATTTCAAGTTTTCAACTTCAAGTTTCAAAGACTTAATCTCATCTCTAACAATTCAACATGCAAATCATCAATGTTATCATCCCTAGATAATTTCAATTGATCAATTTCTAATTGCAATGCTTTAACCTTATTTTTGACTTCTTAAGCATACTAGTTAAACATGCAATAGCTCTATAACATTTTTCAAGCTCGGGAGAAGTTACCTCTTCATCATCCGAATGATGAAGCCGCGTTTGAGGAATTGAAGATTCATCACTGCTTTCCTCTCCAAGAGCCATAAGTGCCACATGCCTTGTGCTCTTCTCCTCCTTCTCTTCATCGGATGAGCTAGAGGTGACTCATCCCAAGTGGCTTCAAGGCCTTCTTCTTCTTCTTGATTTTTC
Source organism: Boesenbergia rotunda (assembly GCA_024364735.1). NCBI lineage: Eukaryota > Viridiplantae > Streptophyta > Magnoliopsida > Zingiberales > Zingiberaceae > Boesenbergia > Boesenbergia rotunda. Next base: position 656 of record JAGFNQ010007999.1, read on the forward strand.
TTCTTTCTTTTGGATTTCTCCTCCTTCTTCTTAAGTTTTGGACATTCATTCTTGAAATGCCCTTTCCTACCACACTCAAAGCAAGATGCATTAGTCTTATCAAGTTTAGCTTCACTAGAGTTACCTCTACTCTTGAAGCGTCGACCCCTTCCCATCATCCTTCTCACAAAGTTCGCCATTTCGGAGGATGAGGAGCCGCTGCCATCTTCTTGGGAATCAGACTTAGATTCGGAAGATGATGAAGATTAGGAGACCTCCTTCTCCTTCTTCTTCACCTTCTTCTTCTTGTTGAATCGGTCCCTGCAACTAAAGCAATCCCCTTCTCCTTGGAGCCTTTGTTAGCCATTTCATGCAATTCCATCTCACAAAATAAATCATCTAATTTTGCAATGGATAGATCCTTGGAAACTTTGTAGGCATCCACCATGGATGACCACAAAGCATTCCTTGGAAAGGCTTTCAAGATATACCTCACAAGGTCGCGATTCTCGACCTTTCATCAATCGAATGAAGCCTATTGAGGACTTCCTTGAACCGGCTATGAAGCTCACTTACCGATTCATTCTCCTTCATGGAGAGATTTTGGAGTTGGGTTGAGAACAAATCTCTCTTTGCGATTCTTGAGTCTCGGGTGCCCTCGTGGAGCTCAATGAGTTTGTTCCACAAGTCCTTTGCACTTGTGAAAGGACCAACCTTGATGAGTTGATCTTTGTTCATGCCACATTGTAGAGTGACAATCGCCTTCGCGGTCGCTTCACTCTTTCGAGTTTGTTCGCAATCCATCTCCACGACTCAAGTTCATTGCCTTCATCATCCTTAGGAGGGGTGAATCCCTCCTTCACCATAAACCAAGTATTGATATCCATCTTCAAATAATATTCCATCTTCGATCTCCAATATTGGAAATCAGCGCCATCAAAGAATGGAGGTCGGATGGTGGAGAAGCCTTCTCTCAACGCCATCTTGTTGATAACTCTCGGATGTTAAGCCGTAAACAGAGCCCTAAGCTCTGATACCACTTGTTGGAAACCGGATGGCTAGAGAGGGGCGGGGGGTGAATATAGCCAATCACTTTCACTTAGACACAAATCAAATTTCTGCACTTAACTTTGTTAGTAGCACAGCGGAAGTATGAAAATAGAAAATGCAGAAACAGAAAATGAAGGGAAACAACTACAACTACCAAGATCACTAACAAGGAGGATTTACAAGGTTCGGGGATAACTTGCCCCTACTCCTTGGCGTGCCCTTAAGGTGGGCGATCCCTTGATCATCGGCAGATCAAGCCCCGGTTATCACCAGATAGAAGACAACCTCCTTCTCGGTGGAGAAACCTCTCCACAACATTTCAATCACAGATAAATGTTTAAGCTCAATGAAACAACAAGAAAGATCATACTCAAGCACCCAGCAAAGACAAGAACACAGCAAGCTTTCCTGAGCTCCACCTAGCGGCGATCTCACGCAAGAAACCCTTCCTCGTGTCTTCCCGCTGTCGGACTCCAAGCTTCTTGTTCTCTCCTTCAAGCACTAAAGTAATGGATGGTTGCTTCAAGAATGCAATCGCTTGCTCAAAGTGATGACTACTTCAGGAACACAGCAAGCAAGTTGTGGAGAAACACAAGGCGCGGCAAGAAACCAGTATGCGAACTCTGCTTCCACGAAGCCTTCTTCCACCCTCTTTGTTTCTTCACTCAGCATCAGGTGACAGTCTCCTACAGCCTCCAGCTGCTTCCCTACAACGACAGCTACCACTGAACCCTCCCTAGACTTCCTGAGCTCCCCTCAGCCAAGCTCCAGTCAGCAGCTCAGTCTGCAGCTCCAGCCGTTGCAACCTGAAATGGAGAATGGACAAACCTGCTCCAAGGAAAGCCTCCATTGACTTCTCCTTGAGTGTTTGAATCCTCCCCTATCACCTGCAGCTTAATCAGAGTGTTAGAGTAGCATATCACACAGGAAATCAAGTATCAGATGTAAGCAGCAGAGAATCGGATATGGTCAGGCGCGATCAGAGCGTCTGACAATGTAATTTGAATTAAAGTGATTGGTCACCGGACCGATCAGAGAGCCTCCTGATCGGTCACCAGACCGATCAGGCTGGGTCCAGACCGATCAAGCTCCGTCTTGATCGATCCCCAACGCTCAATCAGAAATTGTGACTTCTTTGGGATTCTCCTGGACCAATCACCAGACCGATCCCAGGTTGTGGGTCGATAACCCGACCGATCCACCCCTTTATCGGACGATTTCTGAGTTTCGCAGTCCAAATCCCCTGATCGATCACAGGACTGATCAGGAAACCTCCTGATCGGTCACCAGACCGATCAGGTAGTGGCCAGACCGATCAGGCTCCGTCCTGATCGATCATAGTGAGGAACCTGCGATGCTGGATCGTTCTCTAGAACGATCTGCACAGTGATCCTGATCGGTCACCAGACCGATCAGGAGCAGTTCAACAAGGGAACTTAACCTCACTGTTCGCTCCCTGATCGGTCACCAGACCAATCAGGAGCCAAGCAGTAGGTGAAACGAATACCCCCTGATCGGTCACCAGACCGATTAGTCATCGCTGGATAGGTCACTAGACCGATCCACGAAGGAGCACCGTGCCAACTCCCTAATCGGTCACTAGACCGATCCAGGGGCTCCAACCCAGCCCTCCAAGCTAGGGTTTCATCCACCTTAGCCCTCCAAGCTAAGGATTTCTCACCTAATCTTCCAAGTTGGGAATTTGCACCTAACCCTCCAAGTTAGGACTTTTCACCTAGCCCTCCAAGCTAGGACTTTTCACCCAACTCTTCCGTATTAGGACTTTCCAAACCTAGCCCTCCAAGCTAGGACCTGACCCTCCAAGCCAGGACTTTTTCACCTAATTCTCCAAGATGGGAATTTGCACCTAACTCTCCAAGTTAGGACTTTTCACCTAGCCCTCCAAGCTAGGACTTTTCACCCACCTCTTCCGAATTAGGACTTTTCACACACCTAGCCCTCCAAGCTATGATTTTCAACACCTAACCCTCCACGTTAGGATTTTCCAACACCTAGCCCTCCAAACTAGGATTTTCCATACCATGCCTGATCCCCAACCAGGACTTAATCATAATCATCATAATCATAATCAGCCTAAACTAAAATCGATGTCAACACCAAAACAATAATCAGGGCCAGACTGCATCAACACCAAGGTTTAGCCCTTTCATCTAATCTAACTTAAGATATTGTCAAACATCAAAAAGGGGGAGATTGTTGATGCAAGTTGCATCAGTGATGTCCTCCTCTAAATGTTTCAATGTTTGACAATATACTTAAGTCAGTGATACATTGAAGAAGGGAAGGGTTAGTCAAGAAAGGTATAACAAAGTGAAGAAAAGTCCTAGTTATCCTAGGCACGAAGTCTTGGTTCGAAGAATTAGGCACTAAGTCCTGGTCATGGATTGGGCACTAAGTCCTGGCCGAGGGTTGGGCACCGAAGACCTGGTTCGAGGAATTGGGCATGAAGTCCTGGCCGAGGGTTGGGAACCGAAGTCCTGGAACCTAGGGTTTAGGCATGAAGTCATGGTCTGAGGGATTGAGCAACTTAGTTGAGCGATGACTAAGGACAAAAGTAGAGACGGGTCGAGGGACGGAAGTCTTGAGATCCGAGAGTATCGAAGTCTAAGCAAAAGTCCACCTGAATGGACTGGGTAGCAACCGTCTCCTGAGAGGAGTAGGTTGAAAGCGCGTTCCCGGGGGTGGGAACTTGCGTCGGTTCGACCGAGGGTTTCGTGGAAATCCGAAGTCAGAACTATCTCGTTAAGGTTAAGATTGTGTGTGTATTTGCTTTGTATTTGTGTATCTTGCAGGTACCTAGAATGGAAGACAAAGCAGGCAAACAACACACCACGTGGCTAGAACCCTGGCTGCTAGGCGCCCCCATTGAAGGAGGCGCCTAGATGGAGCTAGGCGTCCCCATCATCTAGGGTGCCTCCATGAAAGGAGGCAAACCAGTTATTCATTCAGGTGCCCTAGATGATACAGGCGCCCTGGTTGAAAGTCATATATGCTGCTGCGAGTTCAAAGAAGAGATTAGCTTTGATTAGGTTCATTGAGGCGCCTAGGAGGTCCAGGGCACCCTAGTCAAGAGATTTATCTACTGTGACGAGTTCAGAATGGAGATAAGGTTTGACCAAGCCCTTTGAGGCACCCCGGTGATCACAAGCGCCCTAATGAAGCCTATAAAAGGGGCTTCGACCCCAAGGCTCACAACACAACTTCAAAAATCATTCTAAGTTTCCCAAGGGACGACTAAGCACTAACGACGAAGCTCTGCGACCAGGAGGCTCCAGGAGGAAGTGTGCGGCACTTCGGAGATCCAGATCTGCCGAGTCCTCGATCATTTCTGTTTGGTTTGATTTACTTTCCATATTCAATTTTGTTAATACATTTTTATTGTAAATCTTGTACTGTAAGACGGGTTTCTCCGCCTCCAAAAAGTCCAGAAAGGATACCATTAGTGGACGGGCGTTCCCGTGCTTAGGCCTTGGATGTACTGACCCTGGGGGGTTGGGAACTAAGTAAATCCAGCGTGCAATCTGTCGTTTGTTTTGTCCTTTATTTTTCTGTTTTCCGCTATGCTACTAACACTCTGTTTAGAACGAAGATTCGAAGTTTACGAGTTTCCGCAAAAGTTATTTTCGGTCGATATTCACCCCCCCTTCTATCGACGGCACCGGTCCTACACACATTTCTATGGTCTTAAGAGACTACTGGTCTAGAATCAAGCATACACACCTTCATATCCAGGATATACTTCTTTGAACAAATTTGGCTAATCTTGGAGAGGCTTATCATCTTCTTAACTTACTAGCTTAAGAGACCCTCTTCCTTGTTGGGTTCTTCTGGCACAAAAACACAAAATGCAGCGGAATCAAGAACCCTCGAGCGATCCATGCGAAAGAAAAGCTCGTACAAAGTTGATCTACATCTACTTCTAAAGATGATATACCATTGATGTGTGTCCTTTCGTTTATCCAGCTCATCTAAGATGCGCCAGATCTCTCACACGTTCAAGTGTCCGTGCCTCTATTCGTATCCACACGGACACAATCTCTCAACTTCAGGAGAACTACCTTAGTTGTACTAGCATCTTGAGGTAGCTCGCAGAACACCAAGAACCCTACAATAGGGTTTAGGCCAAAAGAGGAAGATGAGGGAGGGAAGAAGAAAAGGGAAGCCTATATCATCCAAAGTCACAAGGCCCTCTTTTATACTCATCCTATGAATATGAAGAGGTTTGTGTCTCTTTGGCTTCCTTCATTAATTCCAATAAAGAGCACATCTTTCCATGTGGCTCTTTATCTTTTCCCATGCAAGAAAAGAATCTTTTCTTTTTCCTTCATTAAACACTTTAATGAATTTCCCTTGTAATCCCGTCCAGGCCTCTCAGGCTTCCGACCAGGTCTCCCGACCAAGTCTGTCGAGCAAGTCGCCGAGATCCCTACCCAGTCTGCCGAGCGCCGAGCCCCCAACCCCAATCTGTTGAGCTCCTAGCTCAGTCTGCCGAGTGTCGAGCTCCCGACTCAGTCTGCCGAGCTCCTAGCTCAGTCTGTCGAGTGCCGACCTCCCGACTCAGTCTGCCGAGCTCCTAGCCCAGTCTGCCGAGTGCCGAGCTCCCGAGTTCCCAACTCGAGCTCCCAAACTGACCTCCTGAGTTCCCAACTCGGGCATAGATCTCCCGAGTTCCCAACTCGAGCTACCGAAGCATCATATCCTTAGTGTGTGACCCAATAGGTTCTCGCGACGTTGGCAATGTGCCTAAACGCATTAGACACATAAGCAATGAGCGGCATCTAGCAATGCATCATTGCTACCCAAGTAACAAGAAATGTCGAGATCCGACTAAACCTCCATGACTATGATAGTGTATGACGTTGTCCTTCTATCCTTGATATCTAGATTGACCAATGAGGTATAGATCGTGTCATCCTGGATCAATCTTTGTGTTTCTTGATCCCCGAGTAGACTCACTCAAACAAATTGTTAGTGATATGAGAGAAGTGTCCTAAGGCAATCGCCTTATAATTGTAAACATTTATTTTAATAAAAGATAATTCACTATTTGAGTGTACATGTTTGTGTATTTGATTGGGATCTTAAACTCATCTACTGAATGTCCGCAATACAACTCACAGCATAAGAGAATTTGTGATGGGATCACAACTTGTGATTATCTCTAAATGTGCAAGTGTGAAGTATTGAAAATATCCCTAGTCGATGAATTGATAAAAACGGACACTATCAATTCTGTTGAGACTAGCATGGGTTATTCTCTATTCAGCTGATTCTCACTGGCTGGTGACATTGGGATGTCCGGAGATAAACATGGATGCTAGTTAAGGGAACTAGTTCATTGGAGTGACTAGCTGTAAGACTTCATATGGGAATCTACATGTAGATATGTCAATGAAGATCTTACTGCGGCTTAAGTGCGATGTTCCTTTGACTTGCGGTGTTCAAGTCATCTTGGTCATGGAGACTTGTACTTTGACATCTTAAGCAAGCATCTCCAAGGAGGTGTGGACCCAGGATGATCGGGTATAAGCCGAAGTGCCCGAAGATGTTTGAACAGCCTACAAAGGATTCACCACTCCTTGCGAGGGGATGTATACCCAGGCCTATCGTCGGATTGTTACTCAAAGCCTCTGGCCAGAGCATATCATGTTAAGAGTGTGAGTCTCTTAAATACATGAGAGTAATTAGAAATCCAAAGGACGAGAAAGACACTACTTGGGCTAGGTGTGATGTAGTCAGCCTAGTGGGGACTGACACCATTGACCGTGTCCTGAACCAAGTGGGTATAAGGTGGTGAAGGGAATGAGGCACGATTCATTAGAGCTGCTGAAGGGTTTCAGAATAATTTCTTCTGAGGTCAAACCGTTGATCTTTCGATTAATTGGGGATCATGATGTACTACTAGGTGCCACTCATGATCGTTCTATAATTAGTTAAATTATAGACGGCCAACATAAATCGAAAGCCTATTTAGTCACACGCACTACGAGTAATCCGAGGGATTTAAAATGAGTTGAAAATTAGATTTTCCGATCAAGAGAAATAAGTCGAATCTGAGTTAGTCAGAGGCGCAATGGAAGCAAAAAAATGGCTAAGTCTTTTGAAGGCTTTTTGGGCGAATTAAATGAGTTTAATTCGCGGCTTATTGGGTTGGTTTTGGCCGACCAAACCCTCTTTGGTGGTCGGCCAAATAAGAGGAGAAAAACCAATTTAATTGGTTTAATTAATAAAATAAATCTAGTATGATTTATTTTATAAATTATGGATAAATAAATTTGTATAAAGAAATTTATATAAATAAATTTATAGAAATTTATTCTTTTTATGGAAGATTAAAATAATCCATGAATTGGTTTATTTTAATTTTATAAAATCAATTATGAATTGATTTTTTCATAATAAGAAAGTTTATAAATTTCTTATAAAAATTTATTCCATAATTTAAAGAGAAGAAAAGTTAGTTTTATTATAAATTAGTTTATAATAAAGACTTGGTTTAAACGGAATAATTCATAAGAATTTATAGGATAAATTTCTTATGATAATTAATTAGTTTTATTATAAAGTTAGTTATAATAAAATTCATAAGAGAATTTATAGGATAAATCTCTTATGATAACTAATTTGTTTTATTATAAATTGTTTATAATAAGACTAGGCTTAAACGGAATAAGCAATAAGAAAATTTATAAGATAAATTTCTTATAACTAATTCCGTTAATTCCGTTAATTCGGTTTAGAGGGAGACTTAGCAAAGGAGTTGCTACTATATAAAGGAACCAAAGGCTAGCCCTTAATTCCAATCAACTAATTAAGAGATTAAGAATTCTCTCTCCCTCTCTTCTCTTCTCTCCTCCTTCTCTTCTTCTTTCCTTAGGGCCGGCGCACCCTAGCTCTCTAGGGCCGGCGCACCCTAGTTCCTCTAGGGCCGGCGCCCAACCACAACCAAGGAGGTGGTGCCGTGAGCATTAAAGAAGAAGGAGAACCCGAACACGAAGAAGAAGAAGAGGATAGCGACTCCTCTCTTCCCGGAATTCGATTCCGTTACTTCGTTGGTTAGTTTTTCCATTATTTCTCTTAATCTTCTAGTTGTGCCTTCCGAGAATCTAGTAGTTCTCGTCGGCACAAAACTCGTGACTTTGTGAAGTCATCCCGAAGAGAACTCGGCGTGGACGCGAATAGAGGCGGAGCTTCCAAGGGACGCTACGGTTGGATCTCGTCCCTTACTTCGAGTTACGAGAGGTACTTGGTAAATTTATTTACTTTTCCGCAAAGTTTTATTTTATGATTATGTCAACACAATGTAAGGTTGCATGCTAGATACGAAGTTAAAATAATTTAGGAAATTATTTTATGCAAACTCTTCCGCTGCACGAAAAATTTTGAATTTTACGAACTCGTATCCTTGTCGACATGCACCCGGTCCCAACACAAATGAGTTCAATATCACATATTGACTCATTTGAGCATGGTCATGCATTTTAGTAGTCCTACTCGATCAAGGGGCCCACAGATATCATTCCCGTCATATGGGAGGGATAGATCTCATCTACATCACTCACATCCCTCCGCATAATTCATTACATACCCAGTGATCGCCTTTATAGTCCACCCTGTTACGGGTGACGTTTGACGATACCAAAGTACATAACTCCTTATGTAGGGAACCATAGTAACTTCAGGTCTAAGGACTATTCATACCAATAGTCACATGAGAAAGTTTATGACACTCATATGACAATCTATGAAACTTTCTCATGGCGGGTCAATTCAGTACACATTCTCCAATGTATACCCATGTGTCAACTTGATATCATATATCCATGACTTGTGAGCTCAAGTCATCAGTTGACCTACATGCTAGTCTCTATGCATCAATATTGCCCTTGAATATTAATACTTGACTAGGAATGGTTTAGAGTAGTGTTCTCTACATCATCTCATTATCGATTCAACCAATCGATATAATGTAGATAAGAACCTGTTGGATCGAGAAGAACAATAGAGGGGGGAGGGGTGAATATCATAAAACGTTCGGATTTGTAAAAGAGAATTAGCAGTGGAAATAAATAAAGTAAAACACACGCGAACACCATGATTTTACTTGGTTCGGAGTCGCGGTCGGCTCCTACTCCAAGGCCCACAGTCGTTCACCGTTTACTGCGGGAAATTCTATATGTGCGCAAAAACAGTTTACAAAATGTATTACAAGAATAGTACAGTAAACTTAAAAGCAGCTCTTCGTTACCGACGTCCGGTGTAGATTGTATTTTCGGAGCAGAGGGACGCCGTTGATGCTTGTATCTCGAGTCGGGAGGTTTCCGGAGCAGAGCGCGGGAGTAGAAGAGTGTGAATGTGTTGGAAGAATTGTGTCTTCAAGCCTTGGGGTCGAGGGGCCTTTTTATAGCCTCTGGGGGCGCCCGGAACGTTGGGGGCGCCCCCCCCCCACGTGTCAACCGATCCGAGCACCTCTCGGTCAGCTGTTATCCCTTCGGGATCGGGCTGAGGTTTGACTGGGGGGCGCCCAGGACGCTAGGGGCGCCCGGGTTTACTCTATCCACTGGCTTCTTGCTAGCTTGACTTTTATCCACTTCGTTGGCTTGAGCTCGGGGCGCCCGGACCATCCGGGGTGCCCGGGAGCATGGGGGCACCCCGCTCAGTTAGCTTCCGAAGCGTACATTTGCTCCACTTCTTTTGTATTCACCTTGGGGGCACCCGAGACACTCCGGGCGCCCTACTCAGCTACTGTCTCACTCCTTTGAGGCTCTCTGAGCTGCAGACACTCGTTCCTGTTAGTGATATGAGAGAAGTGTCCTAAGGCAATCGCCTTATGATGTAAACATTTATTTTTAATAAATGATAATTCACTATTTGAGTATACATGTTTTGTGTATTTGATTGGGATCTTGAACTCATCTACTGAATGTCCGCAATACAACTCACAGCATAAGAGAATTTGTGATGGGATCACAACTAGTGATTATCTCTAATGTGCAATTGTGAAGTATTGAAATTATCCCTAGTCGATGAATTGATAAAAACGGACACTATCAATTCTGTTGAGACTAGCATGGGTTATTCTCTAATCAGCTGATTCTCACTGGCTGGTGACATTGGGATGTCCGGAGATAAACATGGATGCTAGTTAAGGGAACTAGTTCATTGGAGTGACTAGCTGTAAGACTTCATATGGGAATCTACATGTAGATATGTCAATGAAGATCTTACTGCGGCTTAAGTGCGATGTTCCTTTGACTTGCGGTGTTCAAGTCATCTTGGTCATGGAGACTTATACTTTGACATCTTAAGCAAGCATCTCCAAGGAGGTGTGGACCCAGGATGATCGGGTATAAGCCGAAGTGCCCGAAGATGTTTGAACAGCCTACAAAGGATTCACCACTCCTTGCGAGGAGATGTATACCCAGGCCTATCGTCGGATTGTTACTCAAAGCCTCTGGCCAGAGCATATCATGTTAAGAGTGCGAGTCTCTTAAATACATGAGAGTAATTAGAAATCCAAAGGACGAGGAAGACACTACTTGGGCTAGGTGTGACGTAGTCAGCCTAGTGGGGACTGACACCATAGACCGTGTCCTGAACCAAGTGGGTATAAGGTGGTGAAGGGAATGAGGCACGATTCATTAGAGCTGCTGAAGGGTTTCAGAATAATTTCTTCTGGGGTCAAACCGTTGATCTTTCGATTAATTGGGGATCATGATGTACTACTAGGTGCCACTCATGATCGATCTATAATTAATGGGTTAATTATAGACGGCCAACATAAATCGAAAGCCTATTTAGTCACACGCAATACGAGTAATCCGAGGGATTTAAAACGAGTTGAAAATTGGATTTTCCGATCAAGAGAAACGAGTCGAATCTGAGTTAATCAGAGGCGCAATGGAAGCTAAAAATGGCTAAGTCTTTTGAAGGCTTTTTGGGCGAATTAAATGAGTTTAATTCGCGACCGGTTCGGGTTGGTTTGGCCGGCCAAAGGAGGTGCTAACCCTCCTTGTGGTGGCCGGCCATTAAAGGAGATTAAACCAATTTAATTGGTTTAATTAATAAAATAAATCTAGTGCGGTTTATTTTATAAATTATGGATAAATAAATTTGTATAAAGAAAATTTATATAAATAAATTTGTAGAAATTTATTCTTTTTATGGAAGTTAAAATAATCCATGAATTGATTTATTTTAATTTTATAAAATCAATTATGAATTGATTTTATCATAATAAGAAAGTTTATAAATTTCTTATAAAAATTTATTCCATAATTTAAAGAGAGAAAAGAATAAGTTTTATTATAAATTAGTTTATAATAAAGACTTGGTTTAAACGGAATAATTAGTTAAGAAAATTTATAGGATAAATTTCTTATAACTAATTCCGTTTAGAGAGAGACTTAGCAAAGAGTTGCTACTATATAAAGGAACCAAAGGCTAGCCCTTTAGATCAATCAATTAATCAAGAGATTAATTAGAGCTCTCCCTCTCTCTCTTTTAATCTCTTCTCCTCTCCCTCTCCCTCTCTTGCCTAGGGCCGGCGCCCATTCTTGTGAATTAGGGCCGGCGCACCAAGCCTTCATCCAAGGGGTGAAGTTGGCGTGAGCAACCAAGAAGAAGGAGAACCCGAAAACGAAGAAGAAGAAGCGGATAGCGACTCCTCTCTTCCGGAATACGATTCCGTTACTTCGTTGGTTAGTTTTTCCATTATTTCTCTTGTCCTTCTAGTTGTGCCTTCCGAGAATCTAGTAGTTCTCGTCGGCACAAAACTCGTGACTTTGTGAAGTCATCCCGAAGAGAACTCGGCGTGGACGCGAATAGAGGCGGAGCTTCCAAGGGACGCTACGGTTGGATCTCGTCCCTTACTTCGAGTTACGAGAGGTACTTAGTAAATTTGTTTACTATTCCGCAATGTTTTATTTTATGATTATGTCAACACATCATAAGATTGCATGCTAGATACGAAGTTAAAATAATTTAGGAAATTATTTTATGCAAACTCTTCCGCTGCACGTAAAAATTTTAAATTTTACGAACTCGTATCCTTGTCGACATGCACCCGGTCCCAACAGTGGTATCAGAGCCCGGTTAGTGTTCGACTTAATCATATAATTGTTTTGTGGAAAACTTTGTCATGATCTCAATTTCGGAAAAAAATTTTCAATTATGGAAACTTTCAAATTATAATAAATTTTAGATTTAGAAATTTCAAAGTTTGGAAATCCTCATGAAATTTCGCAAACGTTTGAAATTTTCTATTTTCTGAAATTTTATAATAATTTCGAAAACTTCCCATCTTTGGAAACTTTCCAATTTTGGAAATTTTTCTATTTTAGAAATTTTCCAATTTTGGAAATATGTAAGTTTTCTTTGTACCAAAAACTTACAATTATTCTGAAAACCTATTTTCGAAATCTCACAATTTTGGGCACTTTCTTTTAAGAAAGTCTAGACAAATTCATGGATAGTTAATTGACAATTAAATTTGAATTGGTTTTTAAATTGACAACAAAATTCTTTATTTTGGATTGAGCCTCGGGGAGCCGTCCAATTTAAAGTTAGATGTTGTAATTTAATTTCCCAATTTTAATTGAAATTGTCATGTTTGATTTGGATTGAGCCTCGGGGAGCCGTCCAATTGGATTTATAACACTTTACTTTTCTTTGGGTATCTGAGCCTCGGGGAGCCACCCTTAGAAAATGATTTGTTGTAATTAATCAAATCCATGAATAAAATATGTTTTAAGAGGTGATGCTCTTACATATTGTTGTTTCCAAAATTAATTAGGAAAATGGTTTCCTATAGAGTTTTCTTAAATGAGATTTTCATGAAAATAATATGTAGTTGAATTAAGGGATTTGTCTCTTAATTTAATAAGATTTGATTTAGAGAAATCAAAGTCTTGAACATATTATTTCCGAAATTAATTATGACAATTTAGGAAATTGTTTCCCAAAGCAATTCCTTTAATAAAGTGTGAAATTAGAATTAAGGAAATCCGGTTCCTAATTCAATTCATGAGACTTGATAAATTAAGTCACATACATACTTTATTAAGGAAATCGTTAGTCATGACACATGTCATGAATGTGCATTAAGAAAAGATGAGACCAAAACCCCTTACAAAATATTAAGGCCAACACCTTCCATTAATATGGTTAGAATCGGAGTTTTGTTTCTCGCTTGGGTTGATGGACACATCCATGCCCGACTTGAACCTCAACATGTTCAAACCATGGAATTAGTTTATGAATAATATAGTTGGAGTCAGAGGTCAATCCTTAGTTTTGGTTGTTGGACACATCCAAGCCTGACTAAACGGTTTGAATGAGCTCCAACCATATTAAAACTATTTCTTGATTAATGGGTCAGCCTTAAGCTTGGAAGCATCGATTTGTTGTGCCACAGCCAAGGTCGATGTAAAGAGAGGTGCAGTTGGGTGCTATGTATATGATGCATACTTGTTAATGAGTTAACAACCCGATGATTTATGCAAACATTCAATTAGTTGATAGCATAACGTGATAGTTACATATATGTGATATGTAATCGGTATAATTACCTACCTTCATAGCTAAGGAAAACTTGATGGCCACAGCCATGGTGATTCTTATCTATGGTTGGATATCAACCTATTTGGAGATGTTCCTACGATCTCCCGAATTGATAATAAGGGTTATTCAATTGAAAAATAAATAGGATTTTATTTATGTATGTCGATACATTCTTTAATAAATCTTCTCACATAATCTCAATTTGTATTTCTAGGATAATCACTCGATCATGTCTTCTCTGAACTTGCGTTCCATTTTGGACACAAATAAACTGACTGGGCCAACTACATGGACTGGCTTCGAAACCTGAGGATAGTCCTCAAGGCAGAGAAGCTTGCTTATGTCCTTGAAGAACAACTTCCCACCCATCCTCCAGAAAATGCAACTCCAGACCAATTGTTGGCCTATCAGAAACATGTGACCGATTCTGAACTGCGAGTTGCATCATGCTAGCCTCTATGGTACCTGAGTTGCAAAAGCAACATGAGCATATGGATGCTAATACCATCATCTTCCATCTTCATGAGTTGTTTGAAGAGCAGGCGAGATCCGAAAGGTTCGAGGTCTCCAGACTCCTCTTCACCACTAAGAGCAGGAAGGCACTTCTGCCTCGCAGTTTGTGTTAAAGATGTTGGGGTACATTGAGCGAGCTGAGCGCACTCGGTTTTGCAATGGATCATGAACTAAGTATTGACTTAATTCTGAGTTGTTTGTCCAAGAGTTGTTCACAATTTGTGATGAACTATCGGATGAACAAACTGGAGACTACCATTCCTGAGTTGATCAACATGCTGAAGACTGTGGAGCCTTCTGTAAAGCCAGATCAAAAAGCAGTACTGTTAGTTGGTTCCTCGAAGAAAGGTTCTAAGAGGAAGGCCAAAGAACAGAACAAAGGGAAGAAGAAAAAGGCCAAGAAAACTGAAAAGAAACCAAAAGGAACTTGCCATCACTGTGGCAAGGAAGGTCACTGGCGAAGAAACTGCAAGATTTATCTTGAGTCCGTGAAGAAGAAGGCATCCGATGCCCCATCCTCTTCAGGTATCTTCGTTATTGAATGTCACTCTATTTCCTCAGATACCTGGGTACTTGATACTGGGTGTAGCTCACATATATGTAATGACATACAGGGGCTAAGGAATAGAAGAAGGCTCGTCAAGGGAGAAGCGAATTTGCGGGTTGGAAATGGAGCAAGGATTGCTGCTATTGCCATCGGAACATATTTGCTAAAGCTCCCAACTGGACGTGTCTTAGAATTGGATAATTGTTATTTCGTTCCTTCGTTAATAAAGAACATTGTATCTATTTCATGTTTGAATGAAAAAGGTTATCATTTAACTTT
>JAGFNQ010008000.1:0-87547 GCA_024364735.1 Boesenbergia rotunda
TGTGCCAACAACCAAAACTAAGGATTGACCTCTGACTCCAACTATATTATTCATAAACTAATTCCATGGTTTGAACATGTGAGGTTCAAGTCGGGCATGGATGTGTCCATCAACCCAAACGAGAAACAAAACTCCGATTCTAACCATATTAATGGAAGGTGTTGCCTTAATATTTTGTAAGGGGTTTTGGGTCTCATCCTTTTCTTTTAAGCACATTCATGACATAGAATTATGTCATGACTAACGATTTCCTTAATAAAGTATGTATGTGACTTAATTTATCAAGTCTCATTATTTGAATTAGGAACCGGATTTCCTAATTCTAATTTCAACTTTATTTAAGGAATTGTTTTGGGAAACAATTTCCTAAATTGTCATAATCAATTTCGGAAATAATATGTTTTAAGACTTTGATTTCTCTAAATCAAATCTTATTAAATTAAGAGACAAATCCCTTAATTCAACCACATATTATTTTCATGAAAATCTCATTTAAGAAACTCTATAGGAAACCATTTTCCTAATTAATTTTGGAGACAACAATATGTAAGAGCATCACCTCTTAAACATATTTTATTCATGGATTTAATTAATTACAACAAATCGTTTTCTAAGGGTGGCTCCCCGAGGCTCAGATACCCAAAGAAAAGTAATTTGTTGTAAATCCAATTGGGCGGCTCCCCGAGGCTCAATCCAAATCAAACATGACAATTTCAATTAAAACTGGAAAATTAAATTACAACAACTAACTTTAAATTGGACGGCTCCCCGAGGCTCAATCCAAAATAAAGAATTTTGTTGTCAATTTAAAAACCAATTCAAATTTAATTGTCAATTAACTGTCCATGAATTTGTCTAGACTTTCTTAAAAGAAAGTGCCCAAAATTGCAAGATTTCATAAATAGGTTTTCAGAATAATTGTAAGTTTCTTGTACAAAGAAAACTTACATATTTCCAAAATTAGAAAATTTCTAAAATTAGAAAAATTTCCAAAATTGGAAAGTTTCCAAAGATGGGAAGTTTTCACAATTATTATAAAATTTCAGAAACTAGAAAATTTCAAAAGTTTGCGAAATTTCATGAGGATTTCCAAACTTAGAAATTTCTAAATCTAAAATTTATTATAATTTGAAAGTTTCCATAATTGAAAATTTTTTCCAAAATTGAGATCATGACAAAGTTTTCCGCAAAACAATTATATGATTATGTCGAACTCTAACCGGCTCTGATACCACTGTTGGGACCGGGTGCATGTCGACAAGGATACGAGTTCGTAAAATTTTAAATTTTTACGTGCAGCGGAAGAATTTGCATAAAATAATTTCCTAAATTATTTTAACTTCGTATCTAGCATGCAACCTTATAGTGTATCGACATAATCATAAAATAAAAGTTTGTGGAAAAGTAAACTAATTTACTTTTATACCTCGCGTAACTCGAAGTAAGGGACGAGATCCAACCGTAGCGTCCCTTGGAAGCTCCGCCTCTATTCGCGACCACGCCGAGTTCTCTTCGGGATGACTTCACAAAGTCACGAGTTTTGTGCCGACGAGAACTACTAGATTCTCTATAGGCACAACAAAGAAGATCAAGAGAAGAAAAGGAAACTAACCATCAAGAAAACGGAATCGTATTCCGGGAAGAGAGGAGTCGCTATCCGCTTCTTCTTCTTCTTGCTTCGTTTCTTCTTCTTCTTGAAGCTCACGACAACCACCTTCTATGGGAGGAGTTGCGCCGGCCCTAGCTTGTGGAAGGGGCGCCGGCCCTAATTGGTGAAGAGGGCGCCGGCCCTAAGGTAGGGGAGAAGAGAAAGGAGAAGAGAAAGAGAGGGAGAGAGGGAGCTACTTCTCTTGACAACTCAATTGGAATTAAGGGCTTGCCTTTGGTTCCTTTATATAGTAGCATCTCCCTTGCCAAGTCTCCCTCTTAACGGAATTAACGGAATTAACGGAATTAGTTATCATAAGAAATTTATCCTATAAATTCTCTTATGAATTATTCCGTTTAAACCAAGTTTTATTATAACTAACTTTATAATAAAACCAATTAGTTATCATAAGAAATTTATCCTATAAATTCTCTTATGAATTTTATTATAACTAACTTTATAATAAAACAAATTAATTATCAAAAAAAATTTATCCTATAAATTCTCTTATGAATTTTTCCGTTTAAACCAAGTTTTATTATAACTAACTTTATAATAAAACTAATTAGTTATCATAAGAAATTTATCCTATAAATTCTCTTATGAATTTTATTATAACTAACTTTATAATAAAACTAATTAATCTCTCCTTTTATTATGGAATAAATTTTATAAGAAATTTATAAACTTTCTTATTATGGATAAATCAATTTATAATTGATTTTATAAAATTAAAATAAACCAATTTATGGATTATTTTAACTTCCATATAAAAGAATAAATTTCTATAAATTTATTTATATAAATTTCTTTATATAAATTTATTTATCCATAATTTATAAAATAAATCGCGCTAGATTTACTTTATTAATTAAACCAAAATTAATTGGTTTTCTCCCCAATAGGTGGCCGACCACTTCAAGGAGGTTTGGCACCCTCTTTGGTCGGCCAAACCAACCCGAACCGTTCGCGAATTAAACTCATTTAATTCGCCCAATAAGCCTTCAAAAGACTTAGTCATTTTAGCTTCCATTGCGCCTCTGACTAACTCAGATTCGACTTATTTCTCTTGATCGGAAAATCCAATTTTCAACTCGTTTTAAATCCCTCGGATTACTCGTAGTGCGTGTGACTAAATAGGCTTTCGATTTATGTTGGCCGTCTATAATTAACTAATTATAGAACGGTCATGAGTGGCACCTAGTAGTACATCATGACCCCCAATTAATCGAAAGATCAACGGTTTGACCTCAGAAGAAATTATTCTGAAACCCTTCAGCAGCTCTAATGAATCATGCCCCATTCCCTTCACCACCTTATACCCACTTGGTTCAGGACATGGTCTATTTGTGTCAGTCCCCACTAGGCTGACTACGTCACACCTAGCCCAAGTAGTGTCTTTCTCGTCCTTTGGATTTCTAGTTACTCTCATGTATTTTAGAGACTCGTGCTCCAAACATGATATACTCTGGCCAGAGGTTTTGAGTAACAATCCGACGATAGGCCTGGGTATACATCTCCTCGCAAGGAGTCGTGAATCCTTTGTAGGCTATTCAAACATCTTCGGGCACTTCGGCTTATACCCAATCATCCTAGGTCCACACCTTCTTGGAGATGCTTGCTTAAGATGTTAAAGTATAAGTCTCCATGACCAAGATGACTTGAACACCGCAAGTCAAAGGAACATCGCACTTAAGCCGCAGTAAGAACTTCATTGACATTTCTATAGATAGATTCCATATGAAGTCTTACAGCTAGTCACTCCAATGAACTAGTTCCCTTAACTAGCATCCATGTTTATCTCCGGACATCCCAATGTCACCAGCCAGTGAGAATCAGCTGATTAGAGAATAACCCATGCTAGTCTCAACAGAATTGATAGTGTCCGTATTTATCAATTCATCGACTAGGGATATTTTCAATACTTCACATTTGCACATTTAGAGATAATCACTAGTTGTGATCCCATCACAAATTCTCTTATACTGTGAGTTGTATTGCGGACATTCAGTAGATGAGTTTAAGATCTCAATCAAATACACAAGCATGTATACTCAAATAGTGAATTATCATTTATTAAAATAAATGTTTTACAATCATAAGGCGATTGCCTTAGGACACTTCTCTCATATCACTAACAATTCTATAATGCGCAAAGTGTTTTACAGAGAATGGTATAGAAATTTTGCAGTAAAGGAAAACAGAGTTACTCTTCATGATCGACGCCTGGTATGGATCGTACTTCGGTGCGTAAGGTCGTCGTCGGCGCTTCAATTTCGAGATGGAAGGCTTCTGGAGCAGAGCGCTTGAGTTGAAGAGCATAGTAGCATTGGAAAGATGTGTTGAGAAGGCTTTGGGGTCGAGTCCTTTATATAGTGAACCTGGGGGCGCCCGGGACGTTGGGGGCGCACTCCACGTGTCACCTGATCCGGAAAACTCTCGGTCAGCCGTTATCCCTCTAGGATCGGGCTGAGGTTTGACCGGGGGCGCCCGGGTTGACTCGGTCTGCTGGCTTCTCGTTGGCTTGACTCTATCCACTTCGTTGGCTTGAGCCCGGGGCGCCCGGAGCATCCGGGGCGCCTAGGAGCACGGGGGCGCTCGGGAGCATGGGGGCGCCCCCCAGTGAGCTTCCAAAGCGTTTTCTTGCTTAACTTGTTTTGCCTTGACCTTGGGGGCGCCCTGCCCAGCTGCTTGCCCCTCTCCTTTGGGGCGTTCTGAGCTGCAGAAACACATTCCTTCGGTCCTGCATCCAAGGTTAGTCCAAAACAACACAAAGCAATAAAATATTAGGTTTATACAGCCTTAGCTGTCTTGGTTCTGACTTTGGGTCTCCAAAATAGAATCCTAGGTCGAACCGACGCCTACTGTTCCCTCGACGGGGAACGCGTCCTCACCTACTCCTCTCGGGAGAATTTACCCGTTGCCAACCGGCTCCTCCGGTTGGACTTTTGCCCAGCAGTCCTTCGCCAGGTGCCTAGCTGTCCTTCGCCAGGTCTTCAGTACCAAGCAGTCATTCGTCAGGTGCCCAGTAGTCCTTCGCCAGATCTTCAGTACCAAGCAGTCCTTCGCCTGGTGCCTAGCAGTCCTTCACTAGCTCTTTGACTCCTAGCAGCCCTTCGCTAGGTCTTCAATCTGCACACTCAAGTAGCATGATAGATAAACATAACATCTTAACTTTTGAACCCTTTGCCATTATCAAAACACAGGTTCGACTTTGGTGCTGTCTGCACCAACAATCTCCCCCTTTTGATTTATGGCAACCCAATTTAAAAAGTTAAGTTAATCAAGACAGTTGATATAATAGTTTAGTTTCCTCCCCCTGGAAGGAATCTCCCTCTAGGTTTTTCAAAGATTCGTGGGGTTTTGAAAAAATTTCTAAGTCAAAATGATGGAATGAATTTTTCAAAACTTAGAACATTTTTCAAAAGAAGTTTTAGAAAACTTTTAAAAAAAATTGGTTGGGCACTTTGGAAAATTTATACTTAAAAAATTTCAAGTCAATAATTTAAAATTTTCTAAAACATCTTCTGAAGTTTTAAGTTCTTAGAAACACTCAAAGAATTTTCAATCTCTTTAGTACTTTTAGAAACTTTTGTACTTTAGAAACTTTTCTATTTAGAGAAGTTTAGAAATAAGTACCTAGAGATATTTTGAACATAGCTTAAGTTTAAGTACTTAGAAAACACTTTTTGAAAACTACTTGGGTCAAGTACTTAGAATCAATTTTGAAAACAATTTAGATCAAATACTTTTGAAACAGTTTTTAAAAAAAATAGATTAAGTACTTTGAAACAGTTTTGAAAAGAATAGATTAAGTACTTTGAAACAGTTTTGAAAAAATAGATTAAGTACTTTGAAACAGTTTTAAAAAAATAGATTAAGTACTTTGAAATAGTTTTGAAAAGAATAGATTAAGTACTTTGAAACAGTTTTGAAAAAACTTGGATTAAGTACTTTTTGAAGAAAGGATAAAGTTTTGAAAATTTAAAATTTTGAATTTTGAAAAATTTTAAAGATTCTCTCCTTTCCTATCTCTCCCCCTTTGTCATATATCAAAAACAAAGCAATATAGCAAAATAAAAATAAATTGCATAAGGATATAACAGAATAATGTGTTGTACTGAACCAATTCAAGATATATACTGAACCAAACCAATTTCAATTATCTCTTTAGGGTCCTGTCTAACCCAATTAGCTACTTACTAACTGTTATAAACAGTAGTTTTCGCTAGGGTTAGTCGAGTTAAGTGTTTTGTTCAAGTTGGATTTTCTAAACTTGACACTTAACTTGATTTCTGTTTAAGTTGTATTTAGTGTCCCAATTACTGCAGATGCACTGACTTAAAGCATCTTGAATTAAGGCAAAGACCTAAGCATCTCAACCCATTCTAGGTTATCAATCAAAAGTACCCTAAGGTGCTTGTGAGATGCTGGCTTCTAAATCTATAGGTGCATGCAGTTCTAGGGTTAGGGCCTAGGTTAAGTTCATTTGCGAAAAAACCCTAGTTTTAAAGGGGTAGTTTTTGAAAAGAAAACTAAGTCGAAAAATTAAAAGTGATAAAAAGATTTTTCAAAATAAGTAAAAGCTGATTTTGAAATTAAGTAAAGCAGTTTTAAAATTATTTTAGAAACTGATTTTAAAAGCAAGTAAAGCAGTTTAAAAATAGAAAAATAGAGTAAACATATTCTACTAAGCATAATCACTGATAAAGATCAGATAATCAAGACAAGCAACTAGTCAACTCCATAAGTCAACTGGTCAAACAGAGGACCAGTATAGTCACACTACAGTCAAATATAAGTCAACCCTACTGAGTAGGGTAAGTCAACCAGTCACTAGTACAATGCCAATCAAATCTAGGAGGAGGGACCAGGACGATCGGATGAGCCTGGCTGCCAGGAACGAAACAGCGCCATCATCTCGTGATATCGTGCGTCGCTAGTCTCCCTCTCGGCTCTGAGGGCATTCATATACTCAGTATAATAGCCCTGATTTGCTTCCATTTCTTCAGCATGATTTGCTTCCACTTCCTCCCTGAGGCTCTGGACCTGTGTCTTAAGTCGTGTCACTCTCTCGTAGAGTGCCGGTGGTGGAGGCTCGTCTATGTGCTCTCGAACCTCGGCTGCCAGATCTCCGACATCGACCTCAACATCCTCGTCAGAGTCGATCGATGGTCCGGCTCGCTGGCGTCCCACGACAAAACCCCGGTAGCCGAGACCTCTATACCAGCTAGGGAAAAGTTCCTAAAACCTATCTCATCGAAGTCAGTCATCGCGGTCATCTCACCATCGGTGATGTTACGACCATGATGATGAAGAATGGAAGTGATGATGTGGCAATAGGGGGTGCGTACCCGCCCTTGCGTGGTAACACTGGAGGCATATAGGATCGTATGGAACATGTGTAGTCCAATGTCGATATCAAGATGGTGGATCAGTGCATACAGGAGGAAGGTATGAAATGGTCTCATGGTTGCGACATCCCTAGTGGATAATGGTAAGATGCAGCGGACTAGAACTCTATACAGACCGTAGTCCTGTACCTGAAGGTCAACAGACTGAAATCGTCTGGCCAAAGGGTTTCTAGCGTCTCTATAAAAGTAGGAGTGTAGAGTGTCTAGGGTAATGTGAGAGTAGGGAGCATCAAAAGGAGGATCCCTAGGAGGGTAGCAGCAAAAGGTGGACTGGGAGAGTCGTAGTCCAAGAAATCGGTTGAGCAAGGAGGGTGTGATTGTCAAGGGCATCCCTTGCACAGTAGTGACAAACATAAGATCATTCTGTCTAACTATGTTATTATAGAATTCTGCACATAGAGATGTGTTAATGGGATAAGTGCAGAATACAAGGTTATCGAGTTGGTAAAAGTTTATAACATTCATTGCCAAGGGACAAGATTGGGTCAAGAATTGTCTATTTAAGTAGCTCGTTTTTATAGGCTTGTATGTCGTTCGAGCAAACTTATTACAAAGGTCTAAAGTTGGGAACCTAGGATCAGGACTAGGTTCGGTACCGGGGTCTGATTGGTTTGCTCGGCGTTTTCTAAGATAAGAAACATGCATTTAAAGGAAGGAATTTAAGAAAAATAATTTTAAATGTGTAAGAAAAAGGAAAGAATTATACCGAGTAGCCGTTCGGGGAGGCATGGTCGAGGTTGAGGGAGCAAGAAGGTCATTTGGTCGCCTTGGAAGGAAAAGAGTTAGAGAGAAGAAAGGATTTGGGTGTGGCAAGATGAGGAGATTCGAGTGCCTTATATAGGCATTTTGGCTAGGGCGCCCGGTAGCTCCCGGGCGCCCGGTACAGGGGCTTCTGCCTTTGGCAGTGTCCTAATGGTGGTCGGGGCCGCCCGCGATGGCCCGGGCGCCCCGTTCAGACTTGGATGGCAGCATTGCTGCCTTTGACCGGTACTAGGGGCGCCCGCAAGGGCCGGGGTGCCCTGGTTAAGTGATAATGGCAGGTTTTTTGTCTTGAGAGAAGTGAAAGTGTTGTGCGGGGCGCCCGAGGAGTCACGGGCGCCCGGGTTAGGTGTGAATTGACAACTTTGTTGTCTTGTTGATTATTTGACCATGGTTTAATTATTTTGACCATGGTATGACTACTTTGACCATGATTTGACTGCTTTGACTATGATTTGACTGCTTTGACTATGGTTTGACTAGTATTAGGTCAATGTCGTTCTAAACTATAGGATTTAATGTTTGTATTTAAACAATAATGCACGTATTAAATGAATTTTGATTAAGTTAAATTTTACCGTCTCACCCAATCTAGGGTTATCAATCACGTTTGCCTTATGGGTTTTGTGAGACAGGTTTTGGTAGATAGAATTAGTTTGAAAAATTATGATTTATTTAAAAAAAAATTGAATTAATTTTGAAAATAGTTGATTTTGAGTTTATTTAAAAAAAATATTTGAATATACAATTAACTGAAAATTTGTGTTAGATTCGAATTTGACAAAGAATAATTTGAATTTGAATTTCAAAAATTGGCTTCCAGGTCTTGGCGAGGCACTAGGCCTTCTTTGGCCATAGCCTTATTGGATCATCAACACTTTCCTTGACAAAGCCTTTTAAAGAAATTTCATTTTCAAAATTATCTTTTGAAAAATTCTGGTCTAACTAGTTTGGGTCTTGGATCGGTAGCTTCGGCTAGTTTCACCAATCTAAAGAGACCAAGTAGAGTATACTTGACATTATTAGAAGAGGCTTCCCTAACATACTATCATCTCACCACCACCCAATACTATGTTGTTCAAATTTTAGTTAAGTTGGTTCAGTCCTTAAACTAACCATTCCTAAGTCTAAGCATGGTAAATTGCAGAAATTAAATAAACAAGCAATCATGCAATTTGAAAACAAGAATTGAAATTTATCTAACTATAAATATTATTTTTAATTTGGCTCCACCTGGACTAAAGTCACGATAATGGTTCGGCAATATGTGAATCTTGTCCTTGGGGATCCAATACTGATTTGATTCAGTTTGTTTGTTCAGGTACAGTTTGGGTACCTATGCCTGAACTTTAGGTCTGGACTGGTTCAGTACAGCATAGTAGGATCTTTGTCTAGACAAATCTATAGAACCTTGGAACCAGAAGTGAACCGTTCTATAGAACCAAATCTATAGAACCTTGGAACCAGAAGTGAACCGTCACTTCTGGTTCAGTACAGCATAGTAGGATCATGTCAAGACCCTTGGAACCAGAAGTGAACCGTTCTAAGGCTGATCTAAGGTCCTTGACCTGAGTTTTCAAGGAGGAGTTCTCTTTCTCAAGTTTTTCAACTTGAGTAGAGGTTCCTTCTTGAACCTTCTCAGTTAAGGATCTAGAGTCAGCTCTCTCTTTCAGGAGTTTTACTTCCTGTCGGAGAGATTCGACTCGGAGTTTAGCTTTCGCCAAATCTCGAGAAAGATAGGAAATTAATTCATTTAACTGATTTCTTGAAAAACCACTTACAGTTATTTCGCCGTCCTCTGAGAATGTAAGTTTGCCGTCGTCCGACTTTGACTCTGACTCGGTCTCGATTTCTTCTGAGGCGATTAGTGTGAGCAGGTTCGACTGTGGAACATCTTCTTCTTCTTCGGAGGAGGACTCGTCCCACGTTGCCTGAAATGTCTTCTTCTTTCTCGTCTTCTTTGTTTCCTTCAGGTTGGGGCATTCAGTCTTGTAGTGGCCCTTCTTCTTGCACTCGTAACAGGTCACGTTGGGTTTGTTCTTTTCATTTGAGGGTTCAGCTGGTTCTTCCTTTCTTCGGCTGGCTTTTCTTCTGTTGGTCTTGTTTTTTAGCTCTTTGTAGTAGTCCCGGGCTAGCCGAACCAACTTAGGCCGATTTCCCTCGCTATCTTCTGAGTCTGAATCTGAATCAGACTCGGGTGCAGGTTGAGGCTTCTTCTTGGTTGTCTTTCCAGCTTTACCTGCAATAAAGGCAATGTCTTTCTCGGCCAGATTGCAGTTAGTCTGCTCATGCAATTCTAATTCAGAAAATAGTTCATCTAACTTAATTTTTGAAAGATCCCTTGAAACTTTGTACACATCTACCATAGATGCCCACAAGGTGTTTCTTGGGAAAGCGTTAAGGGCGTACCTTATTAGGTCACGGTTTTCTACCTTGTGACCATGATGTGTAGACCGTTCATCAGCTCCTGAATTCTGGCGTGGAGCTGAGCAGCTGATTCGTCGTCGTTCATCTTGATGGTATACAGCTTGTTCAGCAGAAGGTCCTTCTTGCTGATTCGGGTGTCAGAGGATCCTTCGTGTAGTTCGATCAGCTTACCCCAGAGTTCTTTGGTGCTGTTGAATGGACCCACCCGGTTCAGCTCCTCTTTAGTTAGGCCGCATTGGAGTGTTTGGGTCGCTTTGGCATCGGCTTCAATTTTCTTTTTGAGTGCAACGTCCCATTCAGTGTAAGATTGTCGTACTCCGTCAGCATTCCTTGGTATTTCCAGTCCTGACTGGATGATTATCCACATGTCCACCTGAGTTTTCAGGTGGACCTCCATTCTGCTCTTCCAGTAGGAGAAGTCCTCCCCATTGAAGAGCGGCGGTCTTGCGGTACTGAAGCCTTCTTGCATGGCCATTAAGAATTTACTGAAAAAGACAGAAAAAGGAGCACATTGAGGAATTAGATGCTCCACATGTATCCTTCACTAATCAACTATTGCAACTCCATCTTGATACATATCCTTCCAAGTTGGCACACTACTTTCACTTCTTCTTCTTTTTTTTTTCTTCTTCCAGATCCCAGCTTCACGTCAATTCATTTTCAGAATCAAGACTCTGATTTCCCAAACAATTGGCATCACATAGTACTTTCATCCAATGGTAGTGAAAGCCTTAAGTGTTCCACTCACAAATTCAAATCAGCACATTGAATTTCAGCCCTTGCCTTCACTGCATTTTCTGTTTTTCTTTTTTCTTTTTTTTCTTTTTTTCTTTTGAGCATTCCATCAGCCACCTCCTTCTGATCAGTAATGGGTGTGCTCATCACTTTTTGGCTTCTCAGCTTCCATTCGATCAGGTTTAAAGTTCCAAGATTTCCCAAAAACTCAGCTATCAAATGCTCTTCCTCCATTTAATGATTTCGGCACTTTAACTCAGATAACCTGCTGCCCTTTTCAGAAATTCTGATCTCTGGTCAGAAGTCCTCTGCAACTCAATGCAGATTAGTTTAGCTACACTCAAATCACTGATCTATACAGCTGCAATTCAGAATAACAATATCAATTCAGCTTGTATCATTTCAGCTTATAATTTCAGCAGCTCCAAGTTGATTTGTTCAGCTGCAATTCATCTTCTCGCAGAGTATGTTCTGATTTCTATAGCTAAGAACAGCTGCCATCCAAACAATTCGAATCAAGAGATGCTTCACAGATTTTTCTCCATTTTGGCACAATTTTGCTTTTGCGTGACACATTTTTTTCTTTGCAGAATTTTTTTCTCTTTTTTTTTCTGCCGAATTCACCTTGGCACGATTTGCTTGGATTTTCCAATTATAATCAAGAATCTAGATCTCCCATTGTTTCCATCTTTCTTGCTCATTCTTGACACCAAACTCACTC
The DNA here is from genome assembly GCA_024364735.1 of Boesenbergia rotunda. Lineage (NCBI taxonomy): Eukaryota > Viridiplantae > Streptophyta > Magnoliopsida > Zingiberales > Zingiberaceae > Boesenbergia > Boesenbergia rotunda. Next base: position 11,705 of record JAGFNQ010008000.1, read on the forward strand.
AAGCTCATTCTTGGCACATGTAATTTCAAAAAAAAAAAAATCCTTGCCTCTTTGATACCAATCTTTCCAAAACACTAGTCACTCCCCCACACTTAAATCTTTGTCCGTCTCGGGCAAAGTAGCATTAAGAAACATTTCAAACAAACCAGTCCATAGAAAAAATGGGGTTAAGAGTAGGAATAAGGAAAGACAAATAGAATAGACATGATTAGTGCCAAAATTTGATATGGAAAGGAAAACAATGGATTAGTCTCTATAGATGTGATCCAATCATTAAAATATGGTTTTGAAAGAACCTAAGCAAGTTCTAGAGTACAATAACATATGTGTGTCACAAATATAAGGTCAATTCTCACTAGGCAAAAATAATTCATCTCAAGTCTTCAATTAAGAATCTAAAGCAAAGTAGTACTCAAGCATCCAAGAATTCATCTCAAACCCTAAGTTTTAACAACCAAATTTAATTTATTTTCAAAAGACTCTAAAATGCTATGGAGATAACCTAGAGGGATACATTTATTCCTAATCATGCAAGAAACACATTTCCAAGAAAACTAACATGGTATCTACAATGACTCCTACTTACGCAATTATTAGCAAGGACTCAATTTAAAAATGGAAAATACAATAAAGGAAAATGCAAGAAAGAACAAACTCCCCTTTATTTCTGGTGGACGGAGTCTGTCAAGAAGTAGCTTCCATCGTGGTAGTGGAGGAGTATGGGTAGCTGAGAGAATTAGGACTCCCCCACACTTGAACTTTACAGAAAAAATGCTCCGGTGGCCGAAGGCGATTTAGGTTCAAGATCCATTGAAGGAATGGAGTGCTATGAATTAAAGTAAGATCTTCTCCTCCCTCTTGATGCCTTTTGAAAGTTCTTCCAGGAGGTTGGAGTCTGTTCAGATGGAGCACCCACTCCAGAAGTCGTCTGGACCCTGCAAAACCATGTAATACCTCTCTCAAGCGTGCAGGGTAAGAAAGAAATGAAATAACATCAGTCTCTGCATGAAATGTATCCAAAAATGCATCACATCCAATTAAATCAATTTGTGGTACTTCAATGAATTTTTCATAAGTAATATCCACCAAAGGTATGTCAAGAAACTTATCACAACCCATGAAATCAATTTTGGATACTTCAATGGAATTTTTACAATTATTTCCTACCAAGAATGTATCAAGCAATGTGTCACAGCCAATAAAATCAATCTCAGATACCTCCATAAGTTTTTCACATTCAACCTCAGCATAAGATATAGCAAGAGATTCATCACAATAAATAACATCAATTTCAGGCACTTCTAAAAATTTTTCACTATCCATATCCACAAAAGAGATATCAAGAGATTCATCATAACAAACAACATCAATTATAAGTGCCTCTAAAATTTTTTCGCAATCCATATCTACAAGAGATGTATCAAGTAATGCATTACGACCAATGAAATCAATTTTTGGTACCTCTATTGGATTTGCACAAGCAGTTTCTACGCAAGGTATATCAATAAATTCATCATAACCAATAAAGTCAGCACTAGGTACCTTGCTGAATTTTTTTGAACAAAGAGGAGAAATACTTACCTGAGCGTGCTGAAGAATACCTGGAGGTTCTACAAGAGTGGATGTAATTATTGGCTCCTCCTGGTAATGTGCAATCTCCTCTTCAGGTTCGGGTTCTGGTGTACACTCAACTAAAACAGGTGATCCTTGGGTTCTTGCTTCCACCATGCAAGTCCCTACACTTTCTGGTTCATCTTCTGAATCTTCTAATGTATCCATCACTGTTGGTGGTCCCTGGGGCTTAGTGCAATCCCCTACACCTGTAGAATCATCTTCTATGCATGCTCCTTCTATAATATCTGCAACAACAATGTCAGAAACATTAGGACCATCAATAATACTATCATCACAAAATAAAATTTGAGAAGGGTCCTGTAATGCTTCAGAATCTTCTTCTTGAGCTGAAAAATTTGGGAATGAGTTTTGAACAAGAATTTCAGGAGGAATGCATGCTGTAGGTGCCCTATTTTTGATGTTTTCTTCTTCTTCTTCCACCAAAATTGCAAGATCACTTGAAGAATGACTTGGCCATGCACTAGGGTCACCTTGAACTGATAAAAAATCAACTCCGGGGCTATTTTGATTGGGGAAATAGAATGCTGGAAATTTTTCAGGAAATACGGCATTTGGAGTGTTTAAACTTGAAACAACCTCTTCATTCCCCAAAGTTAGATCACCATCATATCCCTCAGAATTAAGAGCAGCTTGAGAAGATAATTGTTCTGATCTTTGGGCTTTTATCTGATTCAATTGATCAACTAATTTTTCAAGGCGTCCTCCGATGTCTTAAAGCTTTTGTTGTTCTTGAAAATTTTGCTGTTGTCGTAGGACTTGTTGAAACATCTCCTCCAGCCTTTGTGTTTGAGCCTCATTCTCATTAGGATTCTCAAAGCCTCCTTGATTAGTGTGGAACTCCTGTTGGTCTTGAAATGTAACATAAGGCTGCTGAAGACCAAGAGTAGGCTGTACATTCTGAAATGGGAACTGTTGGGGCTGCTCAAATGGTTGAATGGGCTGATTTAACTGCTGAAAATTTGGCTGGAATGATGATTGAATTTGCTGAGAATTGTAGCCCTAGAAATCTTGGATCTGAGGTTGAAATTGTGGTGGTGAAAACTGAAATTGAGTGGGCTGGAAATTCTGATCTTGTGGCTAGAAATTCTGATTGCAAGGGTAAAATTGCTGTGGAAATTGACATAGTTGCTGGAAATTCGAATTAACTTGGTACCCTTGCTGAATTCCTTGAAAAGATAATTGATTTTGTTGATATGGTTGCTGAAATTGGGGCTGGAATTGCTGAATTGGTTGCTCAAAATTCTGGAATTGTGGCTGCCCAATCTGAGTTTGCTGGAAATTTGGTAGACTTGGCTGAAAATCTTGCTGAAATTGTTGGAATTGTGGTTGAAATTGCTGTTGTGGTTGCTGGAATTGTTGTAATGGTGGCTGAAAAAACTGATTTGTTTGCTGAAAATTCGAATAGGGCTGTTGAAAATCTTGATTTGGCTGCTAAAATTGCTGGAAAGGCTGAAATTGTGGCTGCCCTTGCTGAAATTGGGGCTGAGGTGGCTGAAATGTAGGCTGAATCGACCGCTGGTAAGTAGATGAATGAGCTTTATTTCTTTGTTGGTATTCCAACACCTTAACCCAACATTTCAACTCCATTAATGCCTCTTTCAACTCTGATTGTTCCGTTGAAAACATTTTGATCTTGCAGCCCTGTCACAAATCAAACAAGAAAAATGGCAGCAACCGTATACAAAAGATAAAGCAAAAAAAAATAGAATCAAATGATATGCCCATAAGCACACAAGCAAAAAATCAAACAAATCAACTAGTTGGTTCCCCGGCAACGGCGCCAAAAATTTGATGTACCCAAAAGAGCTGTCACGAAAGTGGGTCTCAAATTTAGATATTTATAAATGCTGGAAACCCTTTTTTGCAATCAAAATATGAAAACGTAGTAAAGGGGCCACAAGTCGTATTTTTCCTAGGGCTAGTTGAAATTGTTCGATTCTAACTTGAGTTTATGTGTCGTCAATATTTTCGGGTTTCAAATAAAATTTGGGTTTTGGGTTGCAATCGGAAATGAAAATGAAATGAAAAGAAAAGAATTTTAACTCTGGAACTTAACTCGGCAAATGGCAATTAAGGGACTCAACCAATGAACAATTTATCCAACTAATGCAACCTTGTCCAATTTGGAAATCAAATCTGTTATCAATTCAAACCGGATTCTGATTGATACTAATGCAAGGAACTTCTTCAAGAATTATTACTCCAACCGAAACATTTGCAACTCAATCTTCAACCAAACTGATACAAGATCAGTGCCACACTTCACTTGACATCAAGTGCAGAAATGCAAGCTGAAAATGCTGCAAAGGAGATTTTGCAATTCAGAAATTGATTGGATGCGATGGAAGCTAATTCAAGCACAGAAGTACACTACAAGGAGTGTTTAATCCTGATACAAATCAGTGCGGAGGTTGAGCTTGATACACTTGCAGAAATTGAAGTTAACTTGCTGCGCAAGGGAGAGAATTGATGTGCCGAAACTAGTACTGAATGCTTAAACTGGAACCATGACAATTCATGCTGAAACTAACCAACTTAGCTTGGAAAAGGATAGTACCAGTGAAGTAAAATCCAAGTCTGATCAGTCAAGAAAACTCAATTTAGAAACAGTTGTGCAGAAACAAAAATTTGAATGCAGAAACAAAATCTGAATGCAGAAACAGTTGTGCAGAAACAAAATCAGAAAACTAAATGTTGTTTTCAATGGCAGGAATTAAAGTAAACACAACTGAATTCAAAAGAACTTTCAAAAATCAGAAATAAACTGGCACGCAGCAAGAAAACTGGAAATTGCAGAAACTAAGGGTGATACGCAGCTACACAAACTGGCACACAAGCAAGAGGACATGAAACAAACTGAAATTAAACTTGAGAGTTCACTAACGAGCAATCTAACTAACTACTTGCAACATTGAAACACTAATTAGAGCTGGAACAATTCAGAAATTGAAACTAAGTGGCTGATACGAACAACAGAAACAGGACAGTTGCAGAAATTGGAATTGCAGCTAAAACAAAGAAATTAGCTAAGAAAACTACTCCTCAATCCTCCCTGAGCTCAAGATTTCCTTGTTCGTCACGCAAAGGCTGGCCTCGAACCCCTAAGCTCAGCAAATCAGTGGAAAACAGCTTCGCTTGATCAACTCTGCTCAAACTGCATCAGCTGGGGAAATCCAATCCGAATCCCTTCGATCTCAGTTAAATGGATTGCGATGATGATTCGAGGATCATCTGAGATCACCTGAGAACCCCTACAAGTGGCTCAGATGATCAGAAATGGCTTGTGGATGAGATCCAACTGATCGGACCACAAAGCTGTCGAAACTCTCAAACAACTCTGTCCGGTGCCAAATTGAGCTGAATTCTCCACCGAAGCTATCTCCAATGATCCAAATCTTGATCTAGGGTTGAAGTTGAGGTGGTCGCGCCTCGAATTGAAGAAAAACTGAAGAAAATGAAGAAGAACGAAGACGATGAACAGTTGCAGCGAAGACGCGACGAGGAGAAAGCTGGGGAGAATTTTCCTTAAGTAATTAGGAATGAACGACCCAGATTGATTTGAGGAAATCCAACAGCTGATCTGCATCCGATCTGAACCAAATTTTGATGATGTTGATCAAAGGTCAGGATCTGCCTCGTGGTAGCTCGGATCCTCCAGATTCGCAACGGATGGTCCAGATCACCCCAATCTTTGAGTGGACAGTCTAGAACCCTCCAAGCTCAATCCAACGGTCAAATGATCTCTGATTTTGATAAAACCTTCAGATTATGATCCAGATGCTTGATCAACCCTAACCCTAGCTCGGATTGCCTCGGATGGTCCCAGATGGCTCAGATCTAGCCGCTTTTGAATCGGACGACCCAGATGAATCCAAAGCTTGATAACTCGATCCGGGTCCACTTCCGACTCAAGTTTGACCCAGTATGCCCTAGGTCCATAATCTTTTCAAGCCTGCAAAAATAGATCAAAAATTCAGTGGCCAAATAATCCAAATAGGTGCAAATTTGCAATTAAGTCCAAAATAGCAATAATTTCTAGAACCTAGGGTAAATTCACAATTAAGCAAGAAAAATATGGGTCAAACTTGGATTTTAGCAACTAAAATAATCAATAAAATGGTACTTATCAGTGCCCGGAGCATCCGGGGCGCCAGGGAGCATGGGGGCGCCCCCCAGTGAGCTTCCGAAGCATTTTCTTGCTTAACTTGTTTTGCCTTGACTTTGGGGGCGCCCGAGACACTAGGGGCGCCCTGCCCAACTGCTTACCCCTCTCCTTTGGGGCGTTCTGAGCTGCAGAAACACATTCCTTCGGTCTTGCATCCAAGGTTAGTCCAAAACAACACAAAGCAATAAAATATTAGGTTTATACAGCCTTAGCTGTCTTGGTTCTGACTTTGGGTCTCCAAAATGGAACCCTAGGTCGAACCGACGCCTACTGTTCCCTCGACGGGGAACGCGTCCTCACCTACTCCTCTCAGGAGAATTTACCCGTTGCCAACCGGCTCCTCCGGTTGGACTTTTGCCCAGCAGTCCTTCGCCAGGTCCCTAGCTGTCCTTCGCCAGGTCTTCAGTACCAAGCAGTCCTTCACCTGGTGCCCAGCAGTCCTTCGCCAGGTCTTCAGTACCAAGCAATCCTTCGCCTGGTGTCTAGCAGTCCTTCGCTAGGTCTTTGACTCATAGCAGCCCTTCGTTAGGTCTTCAATCTGCACACTCAAGTAGCATGTTAGATAAACATAACATCTTAACTTTTGAACCCTTTGCCATTATCAAAACACAGGTTCGACTTGGGTGCTGTCTGCACCAACAGATCCTCCCCCTACAAAATCATAGCCTTAAACTTAATCAACCATTCTCTCCCCCTTGTCAAACATCGAAAAGGGTATGATTATTAAGTTTAAACATACCTTCCCCTTAACCGAGGGTCTCTCCCCAAAATGATCAAAGGTAATTATCAATTGCACATGAAGACATATACAGAATAATATCATGGTCAAACATGTATATGTTTCATATGACAAGTAAGTAATGCAGCTCTATCAGACTGATGATCGATACAGAAAAATTTCTGATTTATCTATGAACAATCAGTTTTCAGAAAAACTTCTGTAACTCTGATTCGTTCAAGATCAGACTGCATTAACAATTGAAATTTCATAACAGGAGTGTAGACTTCATCGATATTCGATATTTCAGAAAAATTTCTGAACCATGGTTTGGATTTCTTGACTGAAAATTATCCCTCATCGAGGAACAAGAGATCAGGAGACATGATTCAAACAACCCGTTCATATGAATTTCAAAAATTTCAACACGGGTTTGTATCGAATCAGTATAAAATTTGCTCCAAGTGTGATTAGGATGTTCCAATTATAATTGGTTTGTATTAGATGTGTTTGTATCAATATGATCAGCAATCTGATAAAATTTGGTGAAATGGAATCGGACTGAGGAGTTTTGACCCAATCAGGGAATTCCCTGATCTGATCGATCACCAAACCGATCAGGGTGAGTCCTGATCGGTCGGTGGACCGATCAGGTGTGATACAGAAAGTTTGTTTACAATCCGTTTAGATTCCAGAGATTTCAAAATCGAGTTTGTTCAATTCTCAACCACTCCTAAACCCTTACACAATTAGATTTAATCCCTTTTATCCTAATCATGGGGTCCCTTAACCAAAATGTATATTTTCATGCCAAAAAAAAACATTTCCAATATAACTTAAGAGTAAAGCCCATACATACAAGGTTTAAGTCATGATTAAAAAAAACATGTGATGAGCTAGATGTTGGGGATCCATGTACGTATATCCTAAGTCCTAGAATCTTGATTTAGATTGATACAAAGAAATCACTAGATCATAGAACTTAAGCATTGAGTCCTTGTGGGATTTTCATAAAGATTAGCACAAGCTATATGTTCATCTTGTTCTTAACCAACATTAGCATGTCATAGATTAATGCTAATAACACATGCAAGAAAATAGGCACCTTAGGCTTGAGATTAGGCATTTCATAGACCATAAACTGCAGTAAACCATAAATTGCAACAATTAGACTAACTATCCTAAGCAATCCATGGTGAAAACAAGTTATGTGTCAACCTAAACCATTCATGTGATAAATTTTCTTTTCGAATTAGTGTAACCTTGGGCATGGATAACAATTTTCTTGCTGTTCACAAAAAACATGTATCTTCATTGTGTAGGAAATTCAAGTTCTCAATTGATTTAAATCTAATCTCCTATATTGTGTGCATGGTCATCTATTAATTTGAGAAAATGGTAAGCACACCCCTAACTAGGAATGTCCATATTTTTGGAGCACCAAATATCAACCACCCATGTTGATAGATGCTCCCCCTCAATCAAAGTTATACAATTCTAAATATATAGATTTTAGGTACCCAAATTTTGGGACCTAATGCATCAACAATGAGGGACTTAGGCACCCATGCCTTAGTCATTTTCTTTTTAGCTTTTTGAACCTTAGAATTATTTGATGATCCAAAATGTCTTCTAGACATTAGTGACACAAAGTTTGGTTCTTTAGGACGGTAACCTATACCGGCCTTATTGTAAACCGCCCTTTGGGAGTTAAGAACCATATCTAGGGTTTTTGAACCAATTGAAAATTTCTCAAGAATATTCTTGAGATTTTCAATTTCGCTCCTTAGGGTCTTGTTTTCATCCTTAAGGGACTTAACATGTAAGTCATTGGTAGGCCCAAATATACTAATTTAAATATTGTCACGAAATTGGGTCTATCAAATTTAAATATCAATGAATGCTGGAAACCCTTTTACAATCAAAATATGAAAATGTAATATAGGGGCCACAGGTCGTATTTTTCTCGGGGCTAGTTGATGTTGAGTGATTCGCGCTTGTATTTAGGTGTCGTTTGTGTTTTCGGGTTTCAAATGAAGATTTGGGTTTTAGGGTTGCAATCTGAAATGAAGTGGCAATCAAAATAAAGGAAACCAAGCTTAAGGTTTTGCCATTCAAAACAAACAAATACTAGACAATCTATAGACAATTTGATACTAAGTCATTGTAGAGCTCACTTGATAGGTGAAATTGTGTTGTGCCAAGAGGAATTAAACTTGCAACTCAATGAACTAGCAATTCAGATAAAGAACTAAGTAATGTAGCTTAGAAAGGGCTAGCTATCAGTAATTTGAAACTCAGATTCGAAAGAAAACAGTTAGCATCCAAATTCAGATTAATTCAGCGCAACCTTTGAAGAATTTGATACACCAATTCTGCAGAAAACTCAGAAAACATCCAAGGTTAGGCTAAAATTCACAAGAAACAGGCATCACTTGATACAGTTCAGCAGCTGAAAATCTATTGTGCCAAAACCAATGCTTTTGTGCCAAAGGTGCAGAATTGAACAATTGTTTAAGCTGGAAAAAAAACACAGCTGTGCTTGCATTAATATGCAGGGGTCAATGAAGACATTCAGATTCAATCAGACTGATCACACAGATGTTGAAGAACTTGGCACAAGTATTGAATCAATAAAAACATTCAGACTTCAACCAAAACTGCAGAAACTGCAGTAAACTGCAGTTTCGTTGCAGGAACTCAGAACCTGATGCAGAGTGGATTTGCAGATAAACAAAAACTGAATGCAATGTAAACTAAACAATTGAAATGAATGCTCAAACCCAGAAGAGCTCATGCAACTGACTCAAACTCAGAACACAAAACCGAAAATCACAGATCCCACTTGATACGCAAGCTGGATCTGCTGAATTTGGCAGTTTTCAGACATGAACCAATTTCAGAAATAAAAATTCAGAATTCAAGCTGGATGAGAAACAAACTTGAACCATATATATTAACACACTAAATGTGATCTTTAATTGCAGGGAATTAACTACACAAGTCGAATTGAAACAAAAGCTAAAAAAAAAAATTCGAAACTGAACAAAAACAGGACAACAAAACTGATACGCAGTTAAGAAAATGGCACGCAAGCATTAGAATAAGGAATCCACTGAAATTTAAAACAATTATCCACTAGACAGGTTCCTAAACTACTCAACTTGAAAGATTAAAGCTAGATTAAGCAGAAACTAATTAGAAACGAGATTAACCAAATCTGAAACCAAAACAGAAACTAAACAACAGCAGTAATGAAAATTACAACTAATAAACGAGATTAACTAAGAAATCTAAACATCGATCTCTTCCCGAGCTCGAATGCTTCTTGGTCGTCAAGCAAGAGTGAGCCTCGGACCCGCAAGCTCAGCAAATCAATGGAGAAACGACCTCTGCGAAGCAACTCAGCTCACAGTCTGTGCTAAGCTGAATTGCCAATCGATTTCTTCAATCTTGCCTTGTCCAACCGCGCGGATGATGTGGGGATGAACCAAACACTCCAGGGAACCCCTCTGGATAGCTCGGATGGATGGAGGATGGATCAAAACCGAGATTGAAGCAATGAAGGACAGAGTTGCGGAAACCTCGCAACAACTCTGTTTTGGCCAATTCGGAGCTGGAAATTCACCGAAGCAGCTCCCCAATGATCTAGCACTCGATCTAGATGAGAAATCGAGGGGTCGCGCCCCTTGGATTGAAGAAAATTAGCTAAAATTGAAGAACAGCTGAATGAAGAAGGAGCTGCGGCGGAGACGCGACAAGGGAAGCTGCGGGCGATTTTTGATTAAATAGCCATCAATGGACGGTCCAGATTGATCGGATGAAATCCAACGGTAGATCTTGCTCTGATTGGAGCCAAACTTTTATGATGATGATCTGGGGTCAGGATCTGCCTCGTGGTAGCTCGGATCCTCCAGATTTGCAACGGATGGTCCAGATCAACTCATCTGTGAATGGACGCTCTAGAGCCCTCCTTGCTTGATCCAACGGTTGATCTAGCTCTGATTGGGAATGAAACCTTCAGATCTTGATCATAGAGCTTGATCAACCCTAACCTAGCTCGGATTGCTTCAGATCGTCCCGGATGGCTCAGATCTAGCCGCTTTGAATCGGATGGCCCGGATTAATCGTAGGCTTGATAATTCGATCCGGTTCACATCCGACTCAGTTTGACCCAGTATGCCCTAGGTCGAGGATCCTTTAATGCCTACAAAAATATATCAAAAATTAGTGGCCAAATAATCCAAAAATTGTGTAATTTTGCAATTAAGTCCAAAATAAGATAAAGTTCAAAACCTAGGGTAAAAATCATAATTAAGCAATAAAAACATGGGTCAAACATGGATTTAACATCTAAAATAATCAAAAAATGGTACTTATCAACTCCCCCACACTTAACTTGAGCGTCTCGCGAAACTACTAAATAGTATCCTTAGGCTTCTTAAGCATAATTAGAAACAAATGAAAAGAAATTACCTAGGGTTGTCAATTCTCATAAATCTAAGCTCTATGGATTAGTATCTTGTCCTTAAATCAACAACTTAGCCTTTTCATCCATCATGAGTCATTGAGATGAATTTAATCATAGCCTTTCAAGGAAAATTTTGGTGGCTCTCTCTTAAGTTCTAAGTTGATGATGGAAGTGGAGCTCACTCAAACACATATGTTCTTGCACTACCATAGGCTTGCTTATTATCTAATCTCCACCATTAATCATGAATAGGATCAACAACTATAAAACAAATGAAAACATGAAAAAATGGTGAGAAATGGAATAAAAAAGGAAATGGAAAAATTGATGGAGTGGGAGACTTGGTTGCTCAAAAATATTTCCAATGTACTTTGCCCCATCTTGACAGTCCTCTAATGTTATCAAAATGTGGTGGAGTAAATCTTGAATAATTCCTTTGATTTGGATGAAAAACTCTTTCTTGGTCTAATGTGCCAATTTCCCAATTTGTGCCAACTTGTTCTTTCTTCTCTTTTCTGATTTTTTTCTTTCTTTCTTTTCTCTACTGAAATCAGAATGTATTGGAATAGATCTTCATTCGGATGACTGCGGAGCTTCAATGATTCATGGTGCCAAGTCAAATGTGTGCCAACTTGTTTTCTCCTTCTTTTTCTTATTTTCTCAAACTGTTTTCCCCTCTTTTTTTTTCTTCTCTCATCCTCTAATGGAGCATTTTAGATTTCACAAACTCTGATTTCTTCATATCAATTGGCATCTAGAGTTGTAGAGCATTTAAACTGCTTCCTCAAAATTCTGCTCACAAAACTCAATTTCAGCCACTTCACTGCAGTTTTTTTTTTTTTTTTTTTTCTTCAACCTTCTAACTGATCACTTTAGAGCAGAACACAAGTTCCTATTTCAGATTACAACTCCAATTCCAATCTAATTCATGTCAGCAGGTTGCATCAAATAGAATGGCAGATTTAAGCTTGAAGTCGATACCAAACTGTTTTCTCAGTTTTCACTGATTTTTCTCTGTTTTTCTGTGTTTCAGATTCAGTTTCACACCATATGAATTAGACCTTTCTATGTCTGATTTCTCACAGCAATGAGCCTCGAATAACAGTGGAAAGTTCACATGATTCACTTGAGAATTTCAGCTCAACAAATTTAAGTTCCATCCATGCACACTCAATTCCAAGTTGATACAACTGTTTTTTTTTCTTTTTTTTTTCTTCAAATTCCAGCAATCCCTGCACTGAATTCAGAAATATATAGCTACAACTCAGCTCCTAGAAGAGTGGCCGAAACAATTTCATGGCATTCTCTTCACTTGGCACAAATAATTTCTTTCTCCACATCATTGCAGATTTTTTTTTTATTTGGCACAAACTGTTTTTGTTTCACTTTAAGTGCCGAATTCACTTGAGGTTCAACTTCCTTGGATCTTCAAATGATGATCAAGAATCTTCAATTAATTTCCATCTTTGACCACTTCTTCTTCTTCTTGCTCATTTTTGACACCAAACTCCAATCACTTGGCAAAAAAAATTTTCGAAATGATGATGCTCTTTGATAAAATTGCTTCCCTCTCACTAGTCACTCCCCCACACTTAAATCTTTGTCCGTCTCGGGCAAAACAACATTAAGAACATTCCAACAACAAGTCTAAAGAAAAATGGGTAAGCGTAGGAGATAAGCAAAGAAAAAGGAATAACATGATTATTGCTAAAAATTGATGTAAAAGGGAAACAAATGGATTAGCTCTATAGATGTGATCCAATCATTGAAATATGATTTTGAAAGAACCTAACAAGTTCTAGAGTTTAATAACATGTGTGTGTCACAAATAAGGCTAATTCTCACTAGGCAAAATAATTCATCCAATCCTCAATAAGCATCTAAAGCAAGTAGTACTCAAGCATCCAAGATTTCATCCATTAGCTCAATCCTAAGTTTTGACAACCAAATTTAATTTATTTCAAAAGACCCTAAAATGCTATGGAGATAACCTAGAGGGATACTTTTATTTCTACTCATGCAAGAAAAAGTGTGAAAAGAAATAACAAGGTATTTACAATGTCTATTTATTCAATTTACTCTGGAAAACATAAAAGTGAAAAATGCGATAAAAGAAAATGCAAGAAAAATAAACTCCCCTTTATTCGGGTGGGCGGAGTCGATCCAGAAGAGCCTCCATCGTGGTAGTGGAGGAGTCTGGTGGCTGGAGTGTTGGAACTCCCCCACACTTGAACTTTGCAAAAATTGTTCTGGTGGCCGCAGGCGATTCAGGTTCAGAATCCATTGAAGAGGTGGAGTGCTTCGAATTAGAGTAAAATCATCTCCTCCTTCTTGATGCTTTCAGAAGTCCTTCCAGGAGGTTGAAGTCTGTTCAGTTGGAGTACCCACTCCTGAAGTCTTCTGGACCCTGCAAAACAATGTAATACCTCTCTCAAGTGTTCAGGGTCAGAAAGAAATAAAATATATCAGTCTCTGCATGTAATGAATCCAAAACTGCATCATATTCAATTAAATCAATTCTGGTGCCTCAATAAAATTTTCAAAATATTTCCTACAAATTTGCATCCAGATACTCATCACAAATAAAGAAATCAATTTCTGGCTCATCAATAGAAATTTCACAATTATTTTCAATTAAGGATGTATCAAGTAATGTGTCAGAGCCAATCAAATCAATCTCAGATATTTCATAAGTTTCTCACATTCAATTCAGCATAAAATAAGCAAGAGATTCATCAAAATAAATAACATCCATTTCAGGCACTTCTAAAAATTTTCACTATCCATATCCACAAAAGATGTATTAAGGATTCATCATAAAAAACTACATCCATTATGGGTGCCTCTAAAATTATTTCCTAACCCATATCAACAAGGATGTATCAAGTAATGCATGATGATCAATAAAATCAATGTTGGTACCTCTATTGGATTTTCACAAACAATTTCTACACAAGGTATATCAATAAACTCATCAGAATCAATAAGTCATCCTAGGTACCTCACTGATTTTTCTGAAGAAAGAGGAGAAATACTTACCTGAGCGTGCTGGTGAATACCTGGAGGTTCTACAAGGGTAGATGTATCCATGGCTTCCTCCTGGTCAAGTACATGCTCCTCTTCAGCCTCAGGCTCTGGTGGACAATAAACTGGTGATCCTTGGGTGCTTGCTTCCACCATGCAAGTCCCTACACTTTCTGGTTCATTATCTAAATCTTGTGGTCCGGTGGTCCCTGGGGCTTAGTGCATCCCCTACACCTATGGAATCATCTCCTATGCAAGTTCTCCTGTAATCTCTGCAATAACAATATTAGAAAAATTAGGACCATCAATAATGCTATCATCACAAAATAAAAGTCTAGAATGGTCCTGTGGAGCTTCAGTTTCTTCTTCTGGAGCTGAAAAATTTGGAAATTGATTTTGAGCAGGAATCTCCGGAGGGATGCATGCTTTAGGTGCCCAGACTTTGATGAGTACGTCATCTTCTTCTTCTATCAAATGTGCAAGATTACTTGAAGAAGGACTTGGCCATGCACTAGGGTCACCTTGAACTGATTTAATCCAACTAGTATTGTTCTGATTCTTGTCTTGGCCTTTGCTGCTTGTTGATGATATTGTAAAACTAGTTGAAAATCTCCTCTATCTTTGTTGTTGTGCCTCATTCCCAAACCTCCTTGTTAGCATAGCTCCATGATTGATTTTGAAAGGATGAAGTAGGGTGAAATGGTTGAGCTTGCTGAGATCCTTGAAAACATGACTGTTGGGGCTGATTAAAGAACTAATTAGAGGGCTGATATGCTGAAAATTTTGCTGGGAAATGCAGCCTTGAAAGTTCTGATTTTGAGCTGAAAAATTAGGTGGCGAGGCTGAAAATTCTGCCTTGAAACCCTTGACCGTAGGGCTGGAAATTTTGATTCAAGGGCTGTGTTGGCTGAAAATTTTGTTGGTTTTGAGTGGAAAAACTGGAAATGATTGCAAGCCTTGCTGCCCTTGATTATATTGCTGGAATTGAGGTTGATGAAATGCTGAAATGGCTGCTGAAATTTTGACTTGATGCTGAAATTTGGTTGATTGGGGCTGAAATTTTTGGAAAGGCTGCCCATTCTGAAAAACTGGAAATTTGGTTGAATTCTGAAAATTCTGAATTGGTTGGAATTCTGTTGAAATGGTTGTGGTGGCTGAAATGAAAGTTTGGTTGCTGAAAATTAGAATAGGGCTGCTGGAATTTCTTGAGAGGCTGGAAATTGTGGTGCTGAAATGGCTGAATCGGCCTCTGGTAAGTAGATGAATCACTGTTGGGTGTTAGTTGGGAGTCCAACTCCTTAACCCTACACTTCAACTCCACCAATGTCTCTTTATCTCTGTCCAGAACTCTGGTGACCACATTTTGATCTTACAACCCTGTCACAAAACAAACAAGAAAAATGGCAGCAACCGTATATGAAAGATAAAGGAAAATAAAATAGAACCCAATGATATATCAAAAGCATAGAAGCAAAAATCAAACAAATCAACTAGTTGTTCCCCGGCAACGGCGCCAAAAATTTGACGAGCCCAACTATGTGTCACGAATGTGGGCCTCAAATTTAAATATGAATGAAAGCTGGAAACCCTTTTACAATCAAAAGTATGAAAATGTAATATAGGGGCCACAGGTCATATTTTTCTCGGGGCTAGATGACGTTGTTTGATTCACGCTTGTATTTAGGTGTCGTTTGTGTTTTCGGGTTTCAAATGAAGATTTGGGTTTTAGGGTTGCAATCTGAAATGAAGTGGCAATCAAAATAAAGGAAACCAAGCTTAAGGTTTTGCCATTCAAAACAAACAAATACTAGACAATCTATAGACAATTTGATACTAAGTCATTGTAGAGCTCACTTGATACAACTTGCGATAGGTGAAATTGTGCTGTGCCAAGAGGAATTAAACTTGCAACTCAATGAACTAGCAATTCAGATAAAGAACTAAGTAATGTAACTTAGAAAGGGCTAGCTATCAGTAATTTGAAACTCAGATTCGAAAGAAAACAGTTAGCATCCAAATTCAGATTAATTCAGCACAACCTTTGAAGAATTTGATACACCAATTCTGCAGAAAACTCAGAAAACATCCAAGGTTCGGCTAAAATTCACAAGAAACAGGCATCACTTGATACAGTTCAGCAGCTGAAAATCTATTGTGCCAAAACCAATGCTTTTGTGCCAAAGGTGCAGAATTGAACAATTGTTTAAGCTGGAAAAAACACAGCTGTGCTTGCATTAATATGCAGGGGTCAATGAAGACATTCAGATTCAATCAGACTGATCACACAGATGTTGAAGAACTTGGCACAAGTATTGAATCAATAAAAACATTCAGACTTCAACCAAAACTGCAGAAACTGCAGTTTCGTTGCAGGAACTCAGAACCTGATGCAGAGTGGATTTGCAGATAAACAAAAACTGAATGCAATGTAAACTAAACAATTGAAATGAATGCTCAAACCCAGAAGAGCTCATGCAACTGACTCAAACTCAGAACACAAAACCGAAAATCACAGATCCCACTTGATACGCAAGCTGGATCTGCTGAATTTGGCAGTTTTCAGACATGAACCAATTTCAGAAATAAAAATTCAGAATTCAAGCTGGATGAGAAACAAACTTGAACCATATATATTAACACACTAAATGTGATCTTTAATTGCAGGGAATTAACTACACAAGTCGAATTGAAACAAAAACTAAAAAAAATTCGAAACTGAACAAAAACAGGACAACAAAACTGATACGCAGTTAAGAAAATGGCACGCAAGCATTAGAATAAGGAATCCACTGAAATTTAAAACAATTATCCACTAGACAGGTTCCTAAACTACTCAACTTGAAAGATTAAAGCTAGATTAAGCAGAAACTAATCAGAAACGAGATTAACCAAATCTGAAACCAAAACAGAAACTAAACTACAGCAGTAATGAAAATTACAACTAATAAACGAGATTAACTAAGAAATCTAAACATCGATCTCTTCCCGAGCTCGAATGCTTCTTGGTCGTCAAGCAAGAGTGAGCCTCGGACCCGCAAGCTCAGCAAATCAATGGAGAAACGACCTCTGCGAAGCAACTCAGCTCACAGTCTGTGCCAAGCTGAATTGCCAATCGATTTCTTCAATCTTGCCTTGTCCAACCGCGCGGATGATGTGGGGATGAACCAAACACTCCAGGGAACCCCTCTGGATAGCTCGGATGGATGGAGGATGGATCAAAACCGAGATTGAAGCAATGAAGGACAGAGTTGCGGAAATCTCGCAACAACTCTGTTTTGGCCAATTCGGAGCTGGAAATTCACCGAAGCAGCTCCCCAATGATCTAGCACTCGATCTAGATGAGAAATCGAGGGGTCGCGCCCCTTGGATTGAAGAAAATTAGCTAAAATTGAAGAACAGCTGAATGAAGAAGGAGCTGCGGCGGAGACGCGACGAAGGAGAAAGCCTGGGAATTTTTGATTAAATACATTAGCAATGGACGGCTGTGATTGATCGGATGAAATCCAACGGCTGATCTTGCTCTGATTGGAGCCAAACTTTTATGATGATGATCTGGGGTCAGGATCTGCCTTGTGGTAGCTCGGATCCTCCAGATATGCAACGGATGGTCCAGATCAACTCAATCTGTGAATGGACGCTCTAGAGCCCTCCTTGCTTGATCCAACGGTTGATCTAGCTCTGATTGGAATGAAACCTTCAGATCTTGATCATAGAGCTTGATCAACCCTAACCCTAGCTCGGATTGCTTCAGATCGTCCCGGATGACTCAGATCTAGCCGCTTTTGAATCGGACGGCCCGGATTAATAGTAGGCTTGATAATTCGATCCGGTTCACATCCGACTCAGGTTTGACCCAGTATGCCCTAGGTCGAGGATCCTTTAATGCCTACAAAAATATATCAGAAAATTAGTGGCCAAATAATCCAAAAATTATGTAATTTTGCAATTAAGTCCAAAATAAGATAAAGTTCCAAAACCTAGGGTAAAAATCATAATTAAGCAATAAAAACATAGGTCAAACATGGATTTTAACATCTAAAATAATCACAAAAATGGTACTTATCAGTCATCATTATCATGATCCTTAGGTGTCTTCAATTGCTCTATTTCCAATTTCAATAACTTTACTTTGTTCTTAGATTTTTTAAGCATGTTTGTCAAGCAAGCTATTGTTATATAGCATTTATCTAGTTCGGGAGAAATTACCCCTTCATTATCCGAAGATGATGAAGCCGCAATTGAGGAGTCACTCGATTCGTCACCACTTTCTTTATTTGGTACCTCTAGTGCCATGAAAGCCATGTGACATGTGCTCTCCTCCTCCTCCCTTTCCTTCTTCTCCTTCCTCTGCTTTCTTTCGTCACCTGCCACAAACGCTACACCTTTCTCCTTTGGACTTTTGTTAGCAATCTCATGTAATTCCATTTCACAAAATAAATCTTCCAATTTGACAATTGAGAAATCCTTAGAAACCTTATAGGCATCCACCATGGATGACCACAAGGCGTTCCTTGGAAAAGCTTTTAAAACGTACCTCACAAGGTCGCGGTTCTCGACCCTTTCGTCAATGGAGTGGAGACCGTTGAGAACTTCCCCTCATGGAGTTCGATGAGCTTGTTCCATAAATCCTTTGCGCTTGTAAAGGGACCAACTTTGATTAGTTGGTCCTTGTTCATTCCACATTGCAAGGTAACCACCGCCTTCGCATCAGCTTCTCCCTTGCGCGTTTGCTCAGCCGACCACCGCGAGGACTCCAACTCTTTTCCCTTGGCATCTCTTGGAGGGGTGAAGCCTTCCTTCATGGGGAACCACATTCCAATATCGATCTTGAGGTAGTACTCCATGCGAGACCTCCAATATTGAAAATTGGATCTGTCGAAGAAGGGAGTTCGGGTGGTGCTAAATCCTTCTCTCAAAGTCATCTTGTTGACTCTCGGATGTTAATCCGCTTGAACAGAGCCCCAAGCTCTAATACCACTTGTTGGTGCTTGGATGGCTAGAGAGGGAGGGGGGGTGAATGTAGCCAGACACAAAACTTACTTTCTTTTTCTTGCTCTTTGAAAACTCTCTCAAGTTCTTCTGCACTTAGCGTTAGCGGCAGCGGAAACATAGAAAACAAAGAAATGCAGAAAGACAACGACAAACTGAAGTAACAAACGAGATCGCTAACAAGGAGGATTAACAAGGTTCGGGGATAACTTGCCCCTACTCCTTGGCGTGCCCGTGAGGTGGGCGATCCCTTGATCGTCGGCAGATCAAGCCCTGAAAAATCCGGATATCAAATGGAACCTCCTTCTCGGTGGAGAAACCTCTCCATAGCAAGTCTCAACAGAGATATGAGATGAAAGCACAAAGACAATAAACACACATACAGAGCACAAAGAACACAAATGGAAACACTTCACCAAGCTCACTCAGCACAACTCTCACACAAGAGCTCCCAGCTCTTCGTGTCTGCTTGCTGATGGACTCGCCAAGTTATCCTCTGCTTCAATGTGCTCAAGTTGCAGAAGCTTTAAAGGATGCTCAAGAGTATGCTTCAAGGTTCACAATGATTGCCCAAGGATGATCAAGTGTTGCTGTAACAGAGAACTCCTTTTCTCTTCATCGCCAACCAACACATAACCCAGCTGCCCAACGCCAGGTCACAGACGCTCCTCTGCAGCTCCCAGCTGCTCATCTGCAACTGCCCAGCTACCCTGACCTCTCCTGGACTCCCTAAGCTCTCCTCAGTCGAGCCCCAGTCATCCCCAGGTCAGCTTCCAGCCGTTACCAGTAGCGCCCGTTGTAACCTGCGATGGAAAACTGTCAAACCTGATGCAGCAAAAGACACCAGTTGACTCTCCTTGAGTGTTTGAATCCTTCCTGTCTAACCTGTACACTGATCAGAAGCTTAGCAAATGAGTATGAAACAATATCAACAATGTATCAAGGAAACGCAGAGAAAATAGACGCGATCAGAGCGTCTGACAGCGATTTAAATTAAAGTGATCGGTCACCAGACCGATCAGGGTAAGCTCAGACCGATCAGGCTCCAGCTTGATCGGTCCACAGTGAGAAAACTCAGATCGCGACTTCTAGTGATCGACCACCAGATCGATCCCAAGTCGTGGATCGGTCACCAGACCGATCCACCTTTGCTGAGTGTTTTTCCAGCTTCGCAGCCCAAACCCACTGATGGGTCCCCTGACTGATCAAGGTAGGCCCTGATCGGTCTGGTGACTGATCAGGCCACTCCTTGACCGATCAGGATCCATCCTGATCGGTCGTAAAGAGAAGCTCGCGACATTTGATCGTTCACCAGAACGATCTGAAGCTCTCCCTGATCGATCACCAGACCGGTCAGGAGCCGAACAACAAAACTTCTGTTCTCTCCCTGATCGGTCACCAGACCGATCAGCCTTCTCTGGATTGGTCACCAGACCGATCCATAATTGAAGTTCATGCCAACTCCCTGATCGGTCACCAGACCGATCCAGAGACTTCCAATTCAACCCAAAGTCAAGAGAACGGGCTCCCTAGCCCTCTCTGACTCGTGCTCAGTCCCCCGGACCAAGACTCCGTGCCCGACTTCACTCACCGGGACTTCACCTAGTCCCACTAGGTGTGCCTAGGTCTTTTCCACTTCACCTAGTCCCACTAGGTGTGCCTAGGTCTTTTCCACTTCACCTAGTCCCACTAGGTGTGCCTAGTCCCACTAGGTCTTTTCCCATGCCAGCGTGCGATCTCCCGATCCACCTGGACTTAATCCGAATTCATTCAACCAAACTTAAATCGTTATCAACACCAAAACAACAATCGGGCCAGACTGCATCAACAGTCCTGGTCAGGGATCGAGCAACAAAGACTTGGCCAGTAAAGTTGAGCACGAAGTCCAGGTCGGGGATCGGGCAACGAAAACTTGGCGAGTGAAGCTGAGCACGAAGACTTGGTCCGGGGGACTGAGCAGAAGACATTGCTGAGCGAGGATTGCGGACAGGAATCGAGACTGGTCGAGGTCAAACGTCGTCGAGTTTCGAGTTCTCGGAGGTCAAGAAAAAGTCTAATCGGAGGTTTCGGATGGCAACAGGTAAACTCTCATGAGAGGAGTAGGTGAGGACGTGTTCCCCGAAGAGGGAACAGTAGACATCAGTTCGACCTAGGGTTTCGAGTTAGGACCAAGAAAGCACTGGTTGTAATTCATATATGTTTTAATTCTATATTTTATTATTATATGTTTGAAACTAACCCTTGTTGCAGATAAAAAGAGAAAGCAGTTGACTGGGGCGCCTGAATGGGACTCAGGCGCTTGAGAGCTAGCAGCAGGCGGCTGAGCTAGCGCAACCGTCTGGCTTATATGGAGAGTGCTGAGTGGAGGATCCACGTCGGCACTTAGGTGCCTGAAAGGGACTTAGGCGCCTGACCAAGATAAAGTTTAACCGAACAGCGGATAGAGTTTCCGCCCGATACGCTGCAATGAGGGTGCCTGAAAGGTCATTCAGGCGCCTGAGTAGGTACTATAAAAAGGGGTCGAGTCCAGCAGTTCAAGACATTAATCCTTAAATCCACTATCTCATCCCTGCGAAGAAAAAGTGCTAAGATGAAGCTCTGCGATCAAGGAGACTCCAGGAAAAAGTGCGCGGCGCTTCGGACTTCTAGAGTTGGTTGAGACTTTCACACTTTGGTTTGCGTATTACAAGTTGTACTTATTTCATTATTATTTGTGCTTGTACTTAAACTGTAAGACAGGTTTTTTCGCCTCCGGAAAACTTCCGGAAAGGAGACCACTCGTGGATGGGCGCTTCCCGTAATTAGGTCTTGGTTATACTAGCCCTGGGGGGTCGGGAACCAAGTAAATCCTGCGTGTTTGCATTGTATATTTTCGCTTTATCTTTTTTTCCGTTGCTACTAACAACTCTGATATTAAGCCAACGATCGACGACGGTCCGACGAAAAATTTTTGCGAAGCGATATTCATCCCCCCTCTATCGCTCAATCTTGATCCTACACTAATCAATGTACTTTATGTTCCTAACATCTGAAAGAATTTAGTGTCAGGATTGACTATTGTCAAAGCTAGTTGTAGACTAGTATTTGACTATAATAAATATGTATTGATAAAAAATAGTCAATTCATAGGCAAACAGTACATAAAAAACGATATATTTAAAATGAACGTAATGGTTGATCGTGACTTCAATGACAATAAACACTACAAAAAAACGTCTTTAGTGACGGATATATATTTCCATCTCTATATTAGAAATGGAATTAAAATATCGTCTCTAATTAGAAACAACCTTAATGTTTCATCTTTAATATAGCGATAGACTTATACTTCCGTCTATAATTAGAGACAAAATTATAATATCGTCGCTACAACGGTGGTTAATAATAAAATATATATAATTAATATGGAATTATCGCTATGACATTTAAATATTAGCGACAGACATATATTTCTGTCTTTATATTAGAGACGGAATTTAAATTCTATCTCTATTATCGGGATCAAAATTAGGGCTAAAGTCCTATCAGGCATACTCACATCCTCTCTGATCTCAAATCCTCGCTGATCTCTTTGGCGTCCTACCCTCTCTGATCTCTGGTGTCCTTTTTGATCTTCAACATCTGTGGCATCCTCTCCTCTTCAATCTTCGTGTGCTCCTCTCTCTTCCCTCTCCTCTCTCTTATAATGTCGTCGTGAGAGCTTGGAACTGCAAGCATGGTCGGCTATGAGTTTGCAACCGCGAACTTGGCTAGCCATTAGCTCATGACCGTGAACTTGGTAGGTTGTGAGCTCACAACCACGAGCTTGGTCGATCAGATCTGCCCTGCCCGGGAGGCCTCGATTGATCGCGGCCTCAGGCCTAGCCAGAGGCTTTGTCCAGCCACGACGTCAGCCCTGACCATGAGGCCTCAGTCATCCATGAGTTGTAAGGCCTCATCCGGTCATGAGGCCTCGACCGTGAGCTTGATGCTGCTAAAATTGGATGGCAATCTTGAACTGGAGATCTAAGTAATGCATTAGATAATTCTAGCGCAATATTCTCTTTTGGATTATATATCTTACAATGTTGGTAATTTATAGTTCCTCATTTCACCATTTAGTAATTTGTATGTGTATATCTTAGCTTGATCAATCTAATTTTCTTGTTCATGCTTGCAGAAACTACAATTAACATTCTTGTATTACAATTTAGCTAATTAATTGTCTTTAATTTTGGATACACTACTTAGATTTCGTTTGTTAGGAAGTTATTTTACATTGTAGATAAAATTTGGGGATTTTTTTTTTTGTACATAATTGATTTTTTTTTGTACATGAACAAATTTGCATGCTTATTTTTATGTACCTTTAGATTAAATGTAAACTATTTGCATACTCATTTTTACACGTTCAATCCCCATGCAAATTTATTCTCATTAAAAGACAATGTATATGAATAAAACTTGGATGTATACTAGATTAGAAAATAGATTTATCCAAGATGAATATTTTGTTGGAGTTAAGAGTTGTTAACTTTGCTAAAAAAGTTATCAAGAATGCATGAATGGTGCTGAATTACGATGTCTATGAAATTATTACAAATGTAGAAATAAAGTTATCAATGATTAAAATACCATGAAAGTACGTATATGTAGAAATGATTTTGTTCTAAATTAATACAATTGATACTATCACAGAGAGCCTTATTTGTCAGTTGCTTCACAACTACTCTAGGGGAATCATCATCAGTTAATGAGAATGCAATGCAATTAATGGTTCACGATATGATAAATGTAGTTGATCATTTTAATATATATGATATACCAATACTTGAAGTTCAATAACTGTATAACATATTAAAGGCTAGTGAACGAGAAATGCGAGAAGACATTTCATTGGAAGGCATTAATAAAAGTTCTTAAATATTTAAGATGCAGTTGATAGTATGGATTACATTATACAAAATATTCAGCAATAGTAGAAGGCTATTGTGTTGCAAATTAGATATGATACAAAAGACTCTAAATCCATCGGTGAATATGTATATATAATTGGTGGTGGAGCGGTGTCATGGAAATCCATGACATGAAATAAATGTGCATACTTCAATCAACTATGGAATCTATGTTTATAACCTTAGATAAAGTCACAAACGAAATTGAATAATTTTGTAATCTCTTAGAGGATATCCTATGTTGGGCAAAGTGAGTGTTTCCCATAATGATACACTGTGATAATCATCGACAATTACAAGGACACAAAATAGCATGTATAATAGTAAATCATGACATATTTGTTGATGACACAACACTATTAGTCAGTTAATCTCTGATGAAATTATCTCTATCATGTCAAATTGAAAGATAACTTGGCATATTCATTTACAAAAAGTTTGATTAGAGATTAAATATATTGCATATCAAAAGAAATGAGATTAAAAAACTACAAATAAGAATATTCATAATAGTAACTCAACCTTGTTGATTGGAGATCCCAAGATCTCGATTTAATGTGACAATGAAATTATGAAAATTTGTATGAACACTTAAACTAGTTTCTCTCTCATTCTTAGGATAGAAAAATAAAGTATAAACTTTTTGTGAGGCTAAGCTATGAACTTTTAATGACTCCTATACTTGAAAAAGTAAAGTATGGTAAGATATTTTTTATACGAGGTCACTTATATAAGTGTGAAGACGGGTTATGTCAATTGTTAGCACCAAAAGGAATTAGGATATCTCCACAATGACATGATATTGTCCACTTTGAGCCTAAGCCCTCATGATTTTGCTCTTGGGCTCTCCCAAAAGGCCTCATGCCAATGGAGATATCAAATTCCTTATAAACCTATGATCTTTCCATGTGTTATTCAATGTGGGACTAAGTTTGCACTCTTGCAACCCCTAACAATCCTCCCCCCTCAAACAAAGGACCACATGCCCCCACCACAAACGGAAATCCTTTCCGTTCTTGATGTTTGATCCACCAGGACTTTCTGCCCCTCAGTCCACCTGACCTACTAGGACTTCACCACCTAGCCGCAACTAGAACTGGTCCTCTTTAATTAAGACACGGGAGCCTACATATCCTTTATTTAAGGCTTAACGCACATGGTTAGATCTAGATGAGCAACTTGGCTCTGATACCAATTGTTAGGACCAAAAGGAATTAGGATATCTCCACAATGGCATGATATTATCCACTTTGGGCCTAAGCCCTCATGGTTTTGCTCTTGGGCTCTCCCAAAAGGCCTCATGTCAATGGAGATATCAAATTCCTTATAAACCTATGATCTTTCCATGTGTTATTCAATGTGGGACTAAGTTTGCACTCTTGCAACCCCTAACATCAATAAAACACTTATGAACCCGAAATATTATCCATAGTCAAAATCGACAAAACAGTGAGAAATGTCATTATGTAAGTATCATTATTTTAGTTTACACAAACGATTGAGTAATTCAAGATATTACGTTCACTAAATAACCTAGTAAATCTAATAGTATTCTACTAAAGTTTAAAGCCACAAACTATCTCTCTAAAATAATAATCTTTTGATTAAACTCTCCTTTGATATCAATATACATGCATGCATTAATTTTTATTCATGTAGGAGATTGTTGAAAAATTAATTTTGAACCAATAAGGGGGTGAATGAGAAATTAAAGTCCATCACTTAATATGTGACATGACGTAATCTAGATCGTTGGATAAAGATGAATAAATCGGGTTCATCCAAATGAGGAGGCATAAGTGTCTCTTTGGATGGCTTACTTGCAGTAATTGAATTCAAAATAAAAGACATCCAAATGAAGAAATATTGTATTACTTGGGAAGGGACATTTGTTCCTTGGGAAGAGATGTGATCTGAATCATCCAATTCAACTTGATGGATGAGATTTGATTGAACTAAGAGGTTCTTCTAACCCTTCACAAAGTATAAATAAGTCTCCTACTGTGTAATTTCATTATTCCAATTCAAATCAAAGCAAACGTTCCGTTCCATATTTGTATTCAGAGCGTTCAAGAAATTTTTTCAGTTCAGAGGTCTTACAATTTACAATGATGCTATTGCAAGTAAATTAGTTGTTGTATTTTGGAAGATGATTGCCGTGTTTAGTAAGCACCATATGAGGAACCAATTCGAGATAGAGTTCTTCTCCAACCTCAACTTTGTTTATGTGGTGTTATATTATCATTACGGTCGCATTCAAATTATACCACCACTAGCTAGATCCAATATATTTGAGGTGGCAAAGGTGATTCGCTTACCTAGTGCTCCTGCCAATCTGTCCCAGGGCCAATACGGTTGAGATAAATTACAAAGACTACTAACTCGGATGTTGTAGCTAGGGCATGGGAAGAGCGTGTATACTGACTTTGTCAGATTTTAATTTTCAGAACTTAAGATGGCAATGATCTATATGTTAACTATTAGTCCATTCCGTGAGGATTAAATCCAACATATTTGAGAATAGTGTTCTTGTCACCTAAGTAATAGCATTTCATGAGAATTTAATTCGAGATAAATTTAATACATCAGTTAAGATGGTAGACTAAATCATTTGTACTTTATTTTATTTTATGATAATTCAGATATCCGACTCTAATCAATCGTTACTTTATGTAAATATACAAAATTGTAATCTGGGTCATGAACACAATATTTTTTTTTTTAGCTCTACAAATTTACGTAAAATTTAAGTTGATCACGGGGCTCTCAGACATCAGGATGAAATTGAAGATCATATTATTATTATTATTTTATTTTATTATTGTTATTATTTTTATAATCTAAATATTTAATTTTTCAAATTAATTATTTTTAAAAATGATCAATTCAACCTCATAAAAAAAATTTATTGACCAACAAGATAAATTAAAAAAATATACATGGAAGTCTATCCTAACCATCAACATTTTCGGATCCGCTATTCATTAAAGAAAAAAAATCGATAATAATACATCATAACTAATTTTTAAATTCTAAATATCTAATATTCAAGGATCTAATTATAACATCATCTCAATTTGAAGATCGTTTTAACACTAGAATTTAGTGGCTAAAATAATATATTTTAGATTTAAATCCCAATGTTTATAAAATGTGTAAGTGGAGAAATTTTATCTCCTTTTAGAAGAATAATATGTGTACACAAATTAAAAAAAGCATAAAATTTAATGGTTTCGCAATCGCTACAAAGGGATTAACTGTACCTGCAGAATTTTGAAAAAGAAAAAAAATTAAATTGAGTGATATACAATGTTGCAATGACTTTGATTAATTTGCTTTGCTGGAATAAAAGATGATATATATATTTTAAGTGATCTAATATCGTTAATTTCATAATAAAATACAGATTAATAAATCATAAAAAATATTTTAATCCACCTTGATGGGAGATCAGACATCCAATAAGTTGATCAAATTGCTTTACCTTAACAGTGTTTTTTTTTTCAAAAGTTGCTTCAATTGTAGCAATTTTGATTCTAAAAAAAAACTTTAATAGAATGAAATCAAGATCTAGTTAATCGATTTTAATTAAATTAAAATATTTTTTAATCAATATTTAAAATTTTTAACTAATTTAAAATGGATAAAAATCAAAAGAGAATTTTTTTTAAATAACCAAAGGATCGCACATGCCTTTTTAATTTTTTTTTATTAAAAGAGCACCTACCTTACTTAGTAACTCATATATAATTACTTAACTATTATCCAATATACTATTCTTATTATTATCTCCCATCTAAATTCTGAATTGATCGGATATATTGTAATAATTATAATATTGTAACACCTATATATATTGTAGCAACTACGATTTGGTAGTTAGTATAACACATACTTAACGTATTCAAAGACATTGATTTTAGGTCGTGACCGTTATGCTAAAGGGGGGTGAATAACTTTTGCTCGATTCTCTACCTACGATGTTAGCGTGCGCAAGTGGAAACAATAACAACAAAAACAAACAAACAAACGCTAACACCAATCTTTTACGTGGTTCGGAGATGACGCTCCTACTCCACGGCTATCCGTAAGGTGGACGATCCCTTGATCCTTCGGTGGATCACTCCTCGGATGCCCTCCGGCTAGCTCGTGTAACTCCTTGTGGGTGGAGAAACCTCGCCACAATCCCGGATACACTTCTGAGCAACTAAGACTACTAATTAGCTCTAACTAAACTTATTTCGCCAAAAGCTCTCAACCAAAATCGAGCCCCTTTAAATATGTCTCAAGGCTAAACAACCCGCTACCAGTCGACTGGTACATTACCAGTCGACTGGTCCCACTAGAATTCGACCGTTGCAACACTCAACGTTCGAATTTCCAGCCCACCAGACGACTGCCTCATTTGCAGTCAAATGACTACCAGTCGACTGATCTTTCTGTGAGTTCATGTTTCCCCGCTGGCAATTGACTAATCCATCCCCAGTCGACTGCCCAGCTTACACTTTCACTCTCCCTCACTCCGAAGACCCTCCTTCACGTATGCCTTCAAGTACACTCCCTTGGCTTGTCCCTTGAAGTCCTCTTCCACCGGCTATCATCCCTCGGATGCGCACGCAAGTCCTCGGCGTGCCTCCATACAACCCTTTATGTGTGTCCTTTGAAGTTCACTTCGCGACTTGCCCTTGGAGTCCTCTTCCCTCTGCTCTCGTCCCTCGGATGTGTCCTCTATGTGTGACTCACCAAGTCCTGCAAACTCAATCACACATATCAAACCACAAAGGTAAACCTAACTTAAACCCTTTGCCTAAACATCAAAACATATGGTCACTCCGGATCATAGATTGCCCCAACAATTCACGTTATAGACAGTTTCATAACTACTATAAGACAATTCAATCATATTCATCTACCATTCACGTTGTAATGATTACGATTTCGCAATGGTTACAATGCAGATTTGATCTACCTATTTAATATTCACGTTGTAACAGTTACGAACTATAATTACTATAATATTATTAATAGCTACCAAAGGCGGGAGTATAGATGAAAGCTATTCATTAGAACAATATACTCAGAGCAGTTGGATAACAGTACTTAAATCTCAACACTTTTTTAACAAAGCACGGTGTCAAATTGATAATCACTTAATATCTTATCCAATCATAACCCATAAAAAATATACTCAAATAATATAAAATCATTTGCATGAGTTTATAACCTATAGATAATAAAAGAATTATCAATAGTTGGTCGATCTACTTCTAAATGAATTAGATAATGGGAACTTCGCATCGTTACCAAAGGTCAAGAGTTTAAAGTTACATGTGCTCACATGATAGACATAGACTAACATGATAGAGTCTATGATTAATACATAAATATTATTATCATAAGGTAGAAGGGTTAAAATTTAATAAAGTCAGTGTGTCCGTTCTCTCCGCGTATTATCCATAGCTTCTGGACTAGTAATCTATATGATTTATCTCTTCCGTGTTGGTCCTGAGAAGAATTGACAGGGGCATTAGGGTGAACAAATCACCTTTGTCACGTCCCGAGACCCAGGAGCCGCTGTTCCAATAGAAAATCGGACAGCACCTCCCCTGTCCGGCGGACAATTTACACATACACACAGACAAATATATCACAACCACGCAGTTAAATGGCCTCAGGCCTCAAATCCCTACAGAAATAACAGTTATATGACTATAACTATCGTAAAACCAAAATACGATCTCACCTGAGCTGCCAGGGGGCAGGAACAAAGCCAAAACTCCACGAAGTCCAACATAGGACTCAAAAGTACAATACCATCGAATTAAACATGAATACATGTTCGAAACACCACAACGGAAGCATAGGAAATACTACAGGGTCCATAAGCACAACAAACATAAAATAAAACCAAGCGGAGCTCCTCTGGAGCTGGGGACTGGCTGCTAGGGATCTCCTGGCAGGCATCAACCTGAAATAAAATGTATGGCAACGGGGTGAGTCCATAGCTCAGCGAATACCCAACAGATATGCATAGAAAGTTATACCAACAATAAGGGTTCAGCTAATACAGTCTCATATCAACAGTAGGGATAGACTAATACTGAACATACTGAGGTAGATACATACCTGAATCCATCTAACCTGTAAAGAGGGTAATAAGTACCACGGAAATATCAATAGACAGGTAATCACAGATAACAAGTCTCCAGAATATGCAATGTCAAACAAGTGCAGCAAATAAGTGCAGCAAACAATGCACGATGCAAAATATGCACATGGTGCAATGCCATGGTCACCCCCTAACTCCAGTCAAGCCACCGAGACAGGCGATACTGTGTCGGCCGAGTGAAGTAGAGCTGTGACACTGTCAGCACTCTGCCATCACTGCTCCTGAGTGACCGAGTGGACAGGATGCTGGTGGAGCTATCGCTCCGCCCCATGTATATATGGGGGAGATATCTCTCTCATCTTCTCTGGTCTATGGGTAGAGAAGGGATCCCTGCTTGCTACCACGCTCCGAAACCACTACCCCTGAGCGGACGAGCGGAACAATACAGAGCAAATGCACACACCCAGCGGTATCCACTAACCCATGAGTGGCCGTGTGTGCATATCATGTGCCGGAAGACGATTAGGCTCAACCACAAGGGAGTCGCTGATCGCCGGCATGCAACAATGCAAGGATGGTGTATGATAGATACACATACCTCCCTCCCCAAGTCCTCGGTATACTAAGTCTCAATCTGAAATCCTATAACAGGAAGTACAGGGAACCTACACGGTATACTGACTGGAAACTACAGTTCCCTCAAGGTCAAAGGCAGGAGATACAACACGATCTCTAAGCATACATATAGTTATGACAATACCTGAGACTGTATGGAACTACAACATACTAACTCAAGGGTAAACCACATGTATCCAGAACAAGTATAATAACTCAGGGATAGACAACAAGTATCCAGAACAGGTATAATAAACAGGGATAGCGTATAATCTTACTGCTATCTATAACAGTCTATGCATAATCACATGACAATATCGAAAGAGATAAGTCAGAGGGTACCCGCCTCCAAATAGGTGAAGTCCGTATCAAACGAGACAGAACCACCCGCCGATAATAATCCGATTAAGCTCCTGTATCACGGAGGTATTTTAATTAGCTATTATACAAAAAGATAATTGCGTGCTAATTAATCCCTAAACTAAACCAGGGTTAACCTAATCATTCTCTTTCCATTTAATTACCTCTAATTAAATGAAAGACTTCCAATTACCCCGCGTAATTAAGATCACCAAGTGTATAACACACAAATGATGCCAATTCCCTATTAATTGACACTGATCAACTATTGCTAACCTAAACACCACTTGTATCAAGGTTAGGCTCCATTTCCAATCCCCATGGTCTCTTCCATATGAAGCTCTCGGTCAGGGAACACTATGAACAGGGTCTCTTAACATCTAAACACAACAACCTACTTATCAAGAACCAAACAACATAGATTCAAATCCCAATTCGAACAGAATCCATTACAACAAATCATCTTGTAATTACCCATATACCTTGATCAATCCCTTACTCTCCTTCTCTGGTAGTGGACTTTTGCAGGAAATGGAGGCCGATAACAGCAGTTGACCGAATGGTGAGCTGCAACACATGGATTAATGAAAACATCATCAATCGACCATTGCGCTTGGGCTGAAGCGATTGAGGAGAAGGTAATCCAAGGAAACTCTAACTTCAATCCACAATCGAATTGAGCTTACCTCAAGGAACACACGGCAGGGATCTGCCACAGCTCCGACTTAGGCTGCTTAGCTTGCCCGAAGCACAGAACCACTTAGCCCTCTAAAAATTCTGTGATCAGAACAACAACCAACCATACATGAAGGATCGTCAGCGCAGCCATTGCATTACCAAGAGGAAATCAAGATTATCCCCAAACGATTAGGCAAGGCATAAAAGAGAACCTTAGCTTACCCTCAAGGTGATCCCTCGACGAGCCCTTTGTTTTCTCCCTGAACTGTCGCCTCGTGGTCGCCCTCTGGTCCACCCAATCTAGGTAGAGATAGGTGAGAGTCGGTGTCTAGATGTGGTGGCGATGACGAAGGGGAGGCCTCTGATCTAGGGTTTGCGGTGGCCGGTGCCAATCGAGGAGGGAGACGAAGGGATCGGTGGTGGCGGCTATTGGCTTCGCTCGAGCAGGGAAGGAGGCGAGGGGCGGTGTTTGCGGCTAGGGCACGGGCGCGGGGGATGTGTTGCGGCCAACAGAGGAGTCGAAGGTGACTTATGGGTGGGGATTTTGCACTTTGGTCCAATCAATTTCAGTCTAATCGCGAGGATGCCCCTAGTTTTAAACCTAATTACCTTTTAGTCCTTGTAATTTTCCGTTTTAATTACAGTTTAGTCCCTAATTTAAGTCCAAGGCTTCGGAAGCCCCGGAACATATCCGATAATTCTCCAAAAATTTCCGGAACCTAATCAAAAGTGTCGGATTTAACAACCTTTGCCAGCAGGAGTTTAAATTTATATGTTTTGTTCTTTTCTGCAAAATTAATTTTGTAGTTGTGACGGAGTCAAGACACTTTGAACATTAATACTACACCCATTGCCAAAGCAACCGCGTATAGACTGATACCCAACGAGAAAATCTCATTCTTCCAGACCTTTTGTGATTTATTGAAAAGTCTAATAGTTGCCTCCGACACGATAGTGGATGTTCCGAGCTGCAGTGAAATTGCATAACTAGGATTTAGATACAGTCAAATAAATACCAACTACAATGATTTCTCTTATTTTCTTTAGCTAAAATGCTCATCTATTAGCATACTAACATATGAACAAATGAAATTAATACTTCTGATAAAAAAAATTGAAAAAAAAAAACAAACTACAAATGAATACTAAAGAAAATTATCAAAAGAAATAGAGCCTTAGCTTTGCTAAACTAGCTATAGTTGACTTATTATAAACCTTATAAAATTATATTCAGAACCTATTTGTTTATCAAGAACTCAGGAACCAGTCCTATACAATTCTATCAGAACCTGTTTTTCTTATTATTTATTTTTGGCGTGTGCTAGTCCACAATAATTATTGGATGGTTTGTGGAAGCCAATAAGAAATTTCACGAAGAGCTACAAGACGTACACAATTAACTAAGCAATCGGAATAGTCTACGATCGAAGCAAGGCTATATGTACGACTGAAAGAAGAATACCTGTGCAACAAATTGATTCTTCTTTCTTCATCTACATCTCTCGGATGGCCGATCCTTTAACCTGCTGCATAGCAACTTTTTTAGTCCCTATCTATAACGCCTGCTGTGCCCCTGTCTATGCTGCAATTGGCGAAACCATAGCTTCGTATCTTCATCGAAGGCGGAATTGGAGAGCCCTCACGGACGTTTTGAGGCGCCTCCACGCCAAGGCGGAGAAATTGAAGGTGAACATCGAGGAAGAGGCTCAACAGTTGAGGGTTTGCAACGTCGACGTCGAGGACTGGGAGAAGAGGGTCGAAGAGTTCCTGATCTTGGCAAACCGCGTCGTCGACGATGATTCCAGTGGATGTGCATATCGTTGTCGTGTGGCCCCCAAAATCAGTCGACTGTTGGCGGAAGCCAATTGCTTGTTCAAGGAAGGTGAATCGTTCTCTCCGCCGTACGCCCACTCGCCGCCTCTGGACGTGGCGGAGCAGCTCACAGACCTGAAGCCCACCTTCGGAATGGATTCGATTTTGCAGAAACTGTGGTCGCAGTTTAACCTCGAGAAGAACAGCGTCGTCGGCGTCTACGGGCTCGGCGGAGTGGGGAAGACGACTCTGCTGAAGATATTCAACGACAAGCTGAGGCAGAGTCCTGGCGACTACCAGGTGGTGATCATGATCGAGGTTGCCAACTCAGTGACGCTCAACGTGGTGACGATGCAGAGGACGATTTCCGACCGATTGGGGCTACTCTGGAAGAAAAACCAGTCACAGAAAGATCGCGCCGCGTTTCTTCTGCAGGTACTACGGAAGAAGAAGTTCGTGATGCTGCTCGATGCTGTGTGGCAAAAGTTTGAACTGGAGGATGTCGGAATCCCCGTTCCGAGCTCCTCCAACGGATGCAAGCTCGTCGTTGCTTCGCGGCTCGACTACGTGTGCGCCCAGATGGGCACCATGAACCCCATCGCTATGCAGTGCTTGGAGAAAGAAGAGGCTTGGGATCTGTTTCTGAGCAAATTGACAAACAACGTAAAGGCCGCCATTAACGAGGACAAAGGTATGCACAGAAGTGCGGTGGAGATTGTGAACAGCTGCGGCGGCCTTCCGCTTGCGCTCAATGTCGTCGGCTCTGCTCTTACTTGCAGCAGGGAA
This sequence comes from Boesenbergia rotunda, assembly GCA_024364735.1. Lineage (NCBI taxonomy): Eukaryota > Viridiplantae > Streptophyta > Magnoliopsida > Zingiberales > Zingiberaceae > Boesenbergia > Boesenbergia rotunda. The sequence continues at coordinate 46,001 of JAGFNQ010008000.1, forward strand.
CTTAATGAATGGAAGCACGCAGCCAGAGCAATGACGCAGAACATATCCAGCATCGATGGCGCCGACAAGATGCTAACTGCTCTCAAGTACAGCTACGACATGCTCGACGATGGGGATAGGCAAAAGGAGTGCTTCCTCTACTGTACTCTGTTCCCAGACTACGGTTCCATCAACAAGGATCAGCTCGTGGACTATTGGGTGGCGGAAGGGCTCATCTCTGTAGTGCCCTACGAAGGGTACAAGGTGATAAGAAAGCTGGTCTCTGCGTGCTTGTTGCAGAGTAGCGACACAGATCCGCACTCAGAGGTGACGATGCACCAGATGATTCGAAGAATGGGGCATCAACATGCATCTGAGTTCTTCGTAGAAGCCGGTAAGGCATTGAAGCAAGCACCTAATGTGCAAGATTGGACAAAATTCACAAGGATTTCTCTGATGTCCAATGACATCAGAGAACTCTCCATTTCACCGGACTGCCGGAAGCTTCTTACCCTGCTGCTTCAGAACAATCCAAATCTGCGCCTTCTTAGTCCAAACTTCTTCAAATCGATGCCGTCGCTCAAGGTGCTCGATCTTTCGCACACAGCCATCGAGAATCTCCCGGATTGCAGCGCGCTGAGCCAATTGGTGTATCTCAATCTCTCCCACACCCTCGTTAAGGAAGTCCCCAAGAAACTCTGCAACGCGCTGGTCGAGCTGCTTTACCTCAACATGTCCGACACCCGCATCGAGGAGCTCCCCCAGCACCTGTGGAAATTGCAAAAGCTGACACATTTGTATTTGGGCGAGACGTCGGCCCTTAGGGTTATCCCCCATGGCACCATCTCCAAGCTCTATCAGCTAAAGATTCTCAATCTCTACAGAAGTAATTACGGGGTCAAGGACGCGGACGATCTGAACCTGGAGAAATTGGAGGAACTCAAGTTCCTAGGGATCACCATCTACTCCCAGGAAGTCTTCGCTAAGTTGAAGAGAACCGATCCGCTTGCAAGATCCACTCGGTGCTTGAGCCTCTCCCGTTGCCCGAGGATAACATCGATCCAACTCTCGGAGTTCAAGAAGATGGAGCATCTCAAGGAGCTTCACATCGAATCCTGCAACGCATTGGAAAAGCTGATTGTTGATCACGTTGAGCAAGAAGACAGCGTGAAGAGGGTGAAGATTCTCACGCTCGCGAGCTTGCCAAATCTAGTCGAGGTCTCCTTCGGAACGGCAATCCATCGGTTCCAAGATCTGCGCGACCTCACCATTCGTTCATGCCCCAAACTGAAGCACGTTTCATGGGTGATGCGGCTTCAATCCCTAGAGAGGCTCGTCATCTCGGACTGCGACGCATTGGAAGAGCTCGTGCCAAGTGACACTCCTCTTGTCCAATCCATGAACGGCGAATCGATCGTCGAAGGAAGATATGAACTGCCCAGATTGAGGATCATGGAGCTGAAAGGGCTCCAAAGCTTGAGGAGCATATGCCAAAAGGGGAGAAGCTTCCCTGGCTTGGAGAGCATCAGAGTGGAGGGCTGCCAGAATCTTAAAGACCTGCCGGCGACCGGAGTACCAAAGCTGAAGCAAATATGTGGTGAGGTGGGGTGGTGGGAAGGATTGACGCCGGAGATGAGGACCAGTTCGCCGGGCGATTGCTTTGTTCCAATTTAATCGGTGTGTGTATATTCAAAAGTTCATTATTTGTTTATATCTTTTAGCCCTACTGTGGATAAAAATTAAAAGGGGCTTTAAAAAAAATTGAAAAACGCACATATTCATTTGATTTGATTTAATATTTCTATAAATTATCTTTCAATTCTCAATTACATCTTAAATTTTATCTTCGATCCTTATATTAAAAATATCAAAAAAATTTATTTTCACTCTCTACGTATAAAGTTCTATTTGTTTCTAACTCCTTAATACATACTGAGTTACCTAATTGTCACTATTATATTTAGATAAAAAATTTAAAATGAAATATAATTCTTTCTAAATTAGTATCATATAACTTGAATTTAATATATTTTTTTATCAAATTAAGTACGACCTTTTTTTTTAAATTTAGCTTATCAAGAATTGATCAATGTTGTCTATAATTGATTGGAGCTACTCCAATCGATTAATGGGGAGCTTCGATCGATTAAGAATTGATCAGTAATCGATCAGTTGTATTTGTCGCGAGAGAACATCATCCTTATTTTTTATAGGCATAAAAAGTTCAAAAATAAGTATAATTGTCACGCCCCCAGACCAGGAGCCGCTGGTCCAATATAAAATCGGACATCACTTCCCCTGTCCGGCGGAAAATTTACACATACATACAACACACGCAGATAGTAAATTCGGCCTCAGGCCTCAAAATCAACACATAACATAATCATAACATAAAGTAAATCATACTTGACTGCGGGTCGGTCCGACTTACGACGAAAACAACAAACACATAGTCCCTCAGAGGACTCAAAAATACAATACCAAGACAAATGAAATACGATACAAGTTCTACGACATAAAACAAATATAAACTAAATAATAACGATGTAACGAAACAAAACTGCGGAAGCACCCATCACAGGAGTCGTAGGGACCTGGGACTGGCAACTGGGGCTCTCCTGGAGACCAATCAACCTGGAAACAAAAATATGGCTAACAGTGGTGAGTCCAAATAAACTCAACGGATACCAAAACAGATATGCACAGCAAGTTATAATAACAATAAAAATCACGTTAATACAGTCTCGAGTATAGAGGATAAAGCATAACTGAAGACTAAGGGTGAAATGCATACCAGAGTCCGTCTATCCTGCAGGTAGGTGTAATCAATCCTCTATATATAACCTCAAGATTGATACACAATCCAAATGTGTATGTCACCTGTAAGTGCATGTCAAACATAGATAGCACTCAAACTCAACAAGCACCAACAAAGGTGCAATGCATCCTACACACCTGATGCAATGATCTGTTCTGTACGCATCTCAGCCACCACCAGACCGGCGGTCGGGTGAATAGGAAACAGATAAGCCAACCACTCATGGTTGCATAAAGAAGCCAAACACTTGTGACCTACAACATATGAAGCCCAACGCTCGTGGCTATGCCGATATGACACCCAGCACTCGTGGCAAAGCAAGTATGTAGCCCAGCACTCATGGCTATGCAAATATGATGCCCAACACTCGTGGCAATGCAAGTATGACGCCTAGCACTCGTGGCGATGCAAGTATGTAACCCAGCACTCGTGGCTATGCAAATATGATGCCCAGCACTCATGTCAATGCAAATATGATGCAGGCATGACTGGAGACGGGCTCAGACCTCAGGGGAGTCGATGGTCTCCATCATGATAAAGCATCGTGCTAATAGCTCAATCAATATGGGAAACCTGACTGCGCGACGGGCTCAGACCCTAGGGGAGCCGATGATCGCCAGTATGCAATCATACAGAGCCTACAGCTCAGTATACAACCTAGAGGGTAAAGTATGCTAACGACACCCTCCTTATTAATCAGATCCTCAACCATAGGCCGGTATGAAAGGTATAGGTTTAACACATATATCCAAATCTAACCATTCTACCCTAGGTATCCATGCAAGGTATATCTAGGAATCAATCCAACTACAGGTACAAAGTGACATATTACTGTATTTGTGCACATAAGCACGCAAGACAAATAACGAGACTGTATGGAACTAAATATGAAGCATACAAGAAGAGTAAGCAACAGATATCGATCTTGATATACAAAGGCAAGTATAGCGTAGAAACCTACTGCTATATATAACAAACTATGCATAATAATAAGACAGTATCTGAAAAGATAAGTCAGGGGTACCCACCTCAAAGTAGGAGTAGTCCGTATCAAATAAGAACCTCCCGTCAAGAAGTCCAAAAGCAATCAATGTCCTGTACCAAAAGATATAGTTTAGCTATCATACCAACTGATACTAACCAAACTAAGTACTTAGTCGAATTAGGATTAACCCAACCATCTCAATTAGGTTTAATTCCACAAAGCTAAACCCAAACCTAACCACTCCAAGAACCATTCTTGGAACCTATCACAGAACATCACATAAACCCATATCACAGATCAAAGCCACCAATTCACCATACGAATCATCTATGATCAGTCTACCAAATAATCCATGTCAATTAGTATCAAATTAATCACCCTAGTCACTCCAACCGATCTCCATATAGATCAGGACACAAGGAATAGACCATGCTCACTACATGTAGGATTCAAGATGGATACAACGTAGAGGAAATCTACAGCTTCACCACTCACGGCAGTTTTCAAGAACTCACGGCAACATCAAGATTCAAACATAGTTAAACCCTATGCTTCATTCCAATTGTCAACCACAAATCACATCAAACCGATCTCAACAATAGCTCTCTTCTTCCAAACATCATATCCTAACAACCTTTTGCGATCCCTAAAAATTTACTCCTTACAAGAATCAATTAGCTTTCCAAATACCAAAACAGGGCACGAACAGAAACACAACAGAAACCCAATGATCCATCTACAATACATCTGTGTATAATCAGAGACAAAGCACTATCAATTTCACCAAGACACTCCATCCACGCACGCCAACAGCCCAGACTGTTCAGAAGATAAAATCGCAATACCAACTCCAACTAATTTGTAATCAAGACTACAAATCCTCCGCTAAGCAATGATAGAAGAACACAACCGAATCAAAACTCGAATCTCAGTTTATCAACAACAAGAAAACCAAATGGAAAAGCCTTGATTGGAATCCCTTACCTCAATCGAATGGAAAAGCAACTCTATGAAATGGCACGGGCTGGCCTCACCTTGGCCAAGATTAGGGCAGATCTGCGTCGGGGCACCAGAGAGAACGATCGGAGAGAATAGAGGAGGAAAGGTTACGTCGTTCGAGTAGAGGGTACCCCCGATCCTCACCTCGCCGGCATCATCAGTCCTGGTCTGACACCGACGGCAGCGTCGACGTTGTCTCTATGGTGGCTCGATCGCACAGGGAAGGAAAAGAAGTCGGCTGCCTCTCCGATGGCAGGCGAAGAAAAAGGAAGAGGGGTTGAATCTGTTTTCGATGGGGAATCGCGTGGAAGGAGCTTCGGCTGAGGAAGCAAACAGAGAAGGGGTTTTTGTTTTAGGTCAAGCCATCTTGCACTTAATCCCCCCAATCTTATGATAATTAAATTGAAGCCCTAGGTTAGGAGATTTTGGCACCCAAGCCCCTTGAACCTTTAGCTAACTCCACATTGATAATTTTTTGAAATTATCAATAAGTTCATTACATTTTATAATGTATTAAATAATTTATTAAATCCCTTTTCTATCCCTTCCATCAACCTCCTTTCCGGACAAAATTTTATAAAATATCCGAGTCACAATTTAGAAATTTATAAATCCAAAATTAAATATTTAGTTCGGATGCATATCATCTCATTCCTCTCTCTTTGTTGTTCCTATAAACACAATGCACGAACCTCTCTCTGCTTATCATATTGCTTTCCTACAATTTATAGTTTGGTGTGATTGCAAAAAAAGTAAAAAAAACAGGATAAGTGCGTTGAAGAATTATGTCATTGAAGAACTACGGTGTTTAAGAACATCGTTGTTGAAGCAAAAATTTCAAGCAAGACTGAAAGATTGGTTAGGACTTACGAAGATAGATAAATATGTATGTCCTTGAATCAAATTTTGACATCATATTTACCTTCTCCTCGCTTAATCTTTCCTAATGATCGCGAATTTACAGAAATCAAATAGAGAGTTTGGTTTCTTTGGTTTCTATTTTCATTTTATAGAAAAGTGTATTTTTCTATTTCTTAGAAAATAACTTTTAGAAATTCTCTATTTTCCCATAAAATAATATTTACTTTTATAGAAAACAAACATGGAAATTACAAACCAAACATTATTTTTTAAAAAAAACCATATTTTCTCAAAAAATGAAAATAGAAAATGAGCAAATCAAATTCTCCCTAGCCTTCCAGAGTTGAGTTCACCCGAACCCTACTCTGGCCTTCACCTCGAGCGTGCTTTCTCTCGGCTTCTTGTCCCTCGGACGTTGCGCATATCCTTTTCGCTCCACCGACGTACTCTTTCATAGTCCTCCACATCCCTCAGATGCACCGAACCGATCGGCTCCCTTCCAATATCATCCTTCTCATCCGCTGCGTCTTCAGCTCAATTTCCTGTTCCTAAGTTTCTGCATACTTAGACACATGGATTAAATACCAGGACCTAACTTGACTCGGTTGACCACATCAAAACTCACCCCGGGGTACTTACAGGTCTATTAGTGAGTTTCAGTGAAAACCTACTGATGGCACCATATTAGACCCTCTGTACTTCTAATATCCCCATACCAGACTCACTTTGTTACTTGATTAGAAGCAAGTTTTGATACTATATCTACTTTCTCCTCGTCCAACCCTTCCCGGAGGTTGCGAGTTTGCATAAATCCAAATAGCTTAGGTTCATTAATGAGTTTCGGTCAAAATCCACCGATGACACCTAAACAAGTCTCATTGCACTCATTTTGAGTTTGGTTTGGTTACTGAAACTGGAAGGAGTCCAACTGTGCCCACCATTGTCTCCTTATAGCACTCCGAAGGTGCTCTAATGTTAGGATAAGTTTTATCTAGAATGTGGGTCTGGTATCGTAATGTTTGCTTGCTTTTAGAATTCCAGCAACACTTGATTTTGACATTTTAACTTTGATAACTTAGTTTGTAATTTTTTTAGGGACAATTATATTGTTGAAGAAATTTTCTCTGAGATATGGAATACGCTTGATACAAATTCTGCTATGGCATAGGGAGATAATGCAGTAGAAGTATCCAGAACTAAAATTCCGTCTTATTTTGAGTACACTGGCGTGTTGAACACAAATAGAAATATAAGCAATTTGACTTTAATCTAAATGAAGAATCAAGTAACCTAGTAGATGAGATTGTGAATCCTTGTATGACACTTGTTAACTACTTTAAGCCTACTTCGAGCGAGGAAGAAGAGCATCATATATGGATTGCAGAGGAATTACAAAGCAATACAAATGCACAAAAATTCTTAGTTGATGATATGTAAATTGAACAAAATGAATTTCCCTCGGAGTAGTACAATGACTTAGAGGAGGAGTTTCCAATAACTGATGATCCATATATTCTGAATTTTCGATTGTTACAAAGGTCAATTGGAAAGGCAACAAAGGCAATAGTTGAGCATGAATTTTTTGTTGGATAGTTTTTTTCATCTTGACGAGAGTTCAAGAATGCATTTGTGAAGCATACCATGGTTAAATATATGAGATATAACATAGTTGACACCCAAATAAATAGAGTTAAAGCAGTTTGCTTTAATCAACTATCACTATAAGAAAATTGGGATTACACAACACTTAAAAGACAACACTCTTTTTTTAAAAAGCGTTATCCTTTTTTTACAATACTTTTAGTGAAAAACGTTTTCTATATATATTTTTTTATTTTTTTACTAAAGAAACACCTTTTCAAATAAGCATTGTCTATTGATATATTTTTTTTGTCAAAGACAACACTTTTAACAAGTGTTGTCTATGTTCACGACCTAACCGCTTCTGGCAAAACCTCCCCTTCGCGAAAACTCCATGAAAAACTCATCTCTGTCAAATCCTTCCTCCACGAAAAACCTAACCTCCAAAACTCATCTATGCTAAAACCTAGCCTACTAAACTCAAAAAGCAATAATAAACAAAAAAAAACAAGGGAAAAAGGGGGTGGGTGGGAAAAATTAACAACGCCTTCGCGACAAGATTATATAATACTAACACCCTGCTTGGAAAGGAGGGAATTGGAATTCCTTTGGGAATTGGAATTCAATTCCCTCCTTTGGTAGCAACTTTTAGGAAGGAATTGGAAAGGAATTGAATTCCAATTCCTTCCACATCCCCCAAAATAAATCAGACCCAAAGGGGTCTGATTTGGGAAAGGAATTGAATTCCAATTCCCTTCCAAATTTAAAATGACTAATTCACCCTTAACAAATCAGCAACCTGCTTCAACCCTGCTTCTCAGCGTCGTTTCTCCCAGCAACCCTGCTGCTCAGCGGCGAAAACAGATCGCCTGCGCTGGTCAAATCGCTGCTCAAGCACAGATCGTTGCAGATATCTTTGCCTGCGCTGCTCAGATCGTTGCTCAAAGCACAGATCGCCTCTCAGGTTTGTCTTTTTTTCCAGGGCAGTTCGTTTTCGAGCTCCTTTTTGTGTTGCAACTCCCACAAGCACAGATCACAGATCTAGGTTTTTTTTATCTGTTTTTTTTCCTGTTTCTTTTGTCGTCTGGGAAAAATATGTTTTCATTGCAGTATTGAAAACAGATTTTCATTGCAAATGCAAAAATCTGTTTTCATTGCAAATGCAGTGTTTGAATTAGTTTTCTAACAAGCACAGATCGCTGTTTTCTTTTTATCTGTTTTCATTGCAGTGTTTGAATCTATTTTAATTGCCAAAATCTGTTTTCATTGCAAAACATATTTTCATTGTAAAATTTATGCAGTGTTTGAATTAGTTTTCTAAAGTAGCTGTATTAGTTTTCTAAAATGGAGCTACTAAATTTGTTTGAATTCCTTCCTAAAAATTAGTTCGTTCCTAAAAATTTTTCATCATCGTATTATTCTGGGACCTTTCTTTGCATGTTGTATGCTTATGAACTGATCTTCTCGTCTTGACATACACCAGTTACTTGTCGTAGATTTGCTTGAACGGTTTTCTGTGGAGTATTCTCTGAAAAACTAGATGTTATATCTTAGCCTCCATTGTTTAGTTCAGTAGATTGGGTTACCAATCTCAGGTGCTTAGGATTGTAATTAGTGTAATGTCGTTTAAATAGTGATGTGAAGAAAAACATGGGGTAAATAAAGAAATTGACAAAAAAAACAAATTCCTAATTCCGGAATTGCTTTAATGCCTGCATATACTTTTCCAAATGTTAGACTTTGCTCATACCTTCCTTTTTCATATCCATGGTTGTAAAAGAAGATAAGTTATGCCCAATTACCAATTAGTGGGGATTTGACAGCAGTAGCATTATGCGCTACTGTTATTCGAATTATGGTGGTATTTTTTATCAACCACCTTATCAATGCATGCTTTGGCCGAGGGTAGAAACAGTAGATCTATGGGTCCATACATCTGGTCTACATGTTGAATGGGGAAAGTTGTAAAATACGGTAAGTAATTTTAAAATTTAAATCAAGAAATAACCTTGTAGAATATGATGGAAAATTTTCAGAAATTTTTCTGAACTCTTGGTGGAATTTATGAGGATAAATCGGATAAAGAAAACAATATAATTAGGTTATCCTATTTATTGAAGAAGCTTAATATATATATATATATATATATATATATATATATATATATATATATATATATAGTTGATTAAAGTCTGACCTAGGTTTTAATCGGCCGAGATCCTATCTATTCTCCCTTCCTCCTCTTCATTCGCGAGATCGCAGCCGTAGCCAGGCGCTGCCCCTTCCTCCTTCGTTCGCTTCTTCTTCCCCTCTCGCGTGCGAAGCCCGCAACCAGCGCCGACACTCGACTCTCCTCCCTTTTCATCTCGCGTGACCTAGCTGCCAGAGTAACCCACGCCGATTCTCTTCTTTTCTTCTCCTTCGCGTGCCCTAGACCACGCGGCCCCTTCGTCGATGCCACAGTTGGTTGAGAGAAATCCAAAGGTGCATCTCCCTGTTCTCCTTCGATCGCGTGGAGCTTGATCCATCTCCCTCTGGTTCGCGTGAGGCTCGACGTGTTGCTTGTTAGCACCATTCTCAATTGTGGCTATTCAGTTGGTGGCCAAGGTGAGGTATAAGTCTCGCCTATGATGTGCCAAATCCTGGCTTTGTTGGTTGGAATATTCACAGGTTGTTTTGCAACGCCAACTTTGCTTTGGCAGGGGATGATCTATTCGGGAGTAGTTCTAGGGTTGCGGAGGAATGGCTGGCCAAAATCTCCACTGAACCCTTAGGCAAATCTGAGCAGGGACGTGCTAGTTGGTGATCAGCTAAGGTAAGATCCAGTTATTCCAATATGAATCTGTGATATATGTTTTGATGGTGGTGTGTTCTTCTGCCGTGATGCAGCTAGTGAGTGGTTAGAGGTTGTTTCCTTAGATTGATATTTTGTTCAATAGGGATTGGTGATGCCAATTTGTATTGGTGAAGGTTAGTTTCTTTGAGGATGTTGGGTTGTAATTTGATTTCCCCTGTGGGGTTTGAAATGCTCTGACCGAGAGCTTGATGCTAAAGATTTGCTCTTTTGGATGGGTTTTGGATTGGATTATCTTGAGTTACGGTTCGGAGTTTTGTAATCTTGGCGTTAAGTCTGTTGTGAATTTATTTGATTTGTTATTGTGAGCTTAGCCTAAGGGTAGTGTTGAGAAGTTAATTTTTGTAGGTGGAGCATGTAAACTGGATGTTTGGTTGGTAGTAAATTAATGGGTGAAATAGTAATTAAACCTTAATGATTTCCTTAAGTGTAATGGATTGTGAGGTTGAACCTAAACTTAATTGATTCGGGTTTTGAAAACCTAAAATGAATTTAATCTAGGTAACTGGGGATAATTATGAGCTACTCATTTAATTGTGATTAACTAAATGAAACGTGATAATTAGGAAGATCCTAATTAAGTGAGATAACTCGTGTAGTTATAAATTATAGATATTATGGTAGCTAAACATTATGCCTTTGATACAGGGCATTGATTGGATTTAGCATCGCTGATTATCAACCGGGAGGTTCTTACTGATACGAGCATCTACTTTAAGGCGGGTACCCTTTGACTTATCTTTATGATATTGTCATCTTGTTATGCTTAGACTGTTATAGATAGCAGTAAGATCATACGCTATCCCTGTTTATTATGCCTGTTCTGGATACTTGTTATTTATCCCTGGTTATTATGCCTGTTCTGGATACTTGTTATTTATCCCTGGTTATTATGCCTGTTCTGGATACTTGTTGGTTATCCCTGTTTATTATGTCTGTCCTGGATACCTGTGGTTTATCCCTGAGTTATTATGCTGTTAGTTCCATACAGTATCAGGTAGTGTCATATCTATAGGTATGCTTAGAGGTCGTGATGTATCTCCTGCCTTTGACCTTGAGGGATCTGTAGTTTTCGGCCAGTATACCTTGTAGGTTACCTGTATTTCCTGTTATAGGATTTCAGACTGAGACCTAGTATACCGAGGACTTGGGGAGGGAGGTATGTGTATCTATCATACACCATCCTTGCACTGTTGCATGCCGGCGATCAGCGACTCCCTTGTGGTTGAGCCTAATCGTCTTCCGGTACATGATATGCACACACGGCCACTCATGGGTTAGTGGATACCGTAGATGTGTGCATTTGCCCTGTATTGCTCCGTTCGGCTACTATGAGGAGGGTGAGCGCGGGCGTGGTAGCAGCCAGGGTCCCTTCTCGTACTGAGCCACGAGGAGATGAGAGCGGAGCTCCCCCATTGCTTGGGGTAGGGGGGTGGTCCCCCGCCAGCATTCTGTCCACCCGGTCACTCAGGAGCGGTGATGGCAGGGTGCGTACAGTTTGTCACAGCTCTACCCACGCGGACGTCGTAGACAATATCCTGACTGGGACTAGGGGTGACACATGTCATTGCACCATGTGCATACTATGCATCGTGCATTGTTTGCTGCACTTATTTGCTGCACTTGTTTGACATCGCATATACTGGAGACTTGTTATCTGTGTTTATATGCCTATTGGATTTTCTTTGATATTTATTACCCTCTTTCCAGGTTAGATGAATTCAGGTATGTATCTACCCAGTGTTTTCAGTTCCAGTCTTTCCTTACTGTTGATATGAGACTGTATTAGCGGAACTCTTATTGTTAGTATAACTTTCTACGCATATCTGTTGGGTATTCGCTGAGTTATGGACTCACCCCGTTGCCATATATCTTTATTTCAGGTTGAGATACTTGGAGTCGCCAGAAGAGCCCAGCAGCCAGTCCCTACCCATCGTGACGACATGGTTATGTGTTTGTACTGGGCAGTGTATTTGTTTCATATGTCCTTAGCGATTTGTATATGTATTACGAGTGTGTCGTGTGCCGTAAGGGGTTGTTGTATTGGTTGTTTGATGGACCCAAAATGACTGTCACGAAAGTGGGTCTCAAATTTAGATATTTATAAAGAGCTGGAAACCCTTTTACAATCAAAAATATGAAAATGTAATATAGGGGCCACAGGTCGTATTTTTCCAAGGGCTAGTTCAAGTTGCTCGATTCAAACTTGCATTTATATGTCGTTACTATTTTTGGGTTTCAAATAGAGTTTGGGTTTTGGTTTTAAATGGACAAGAAAGTGCAATAGAAAGAAATGAAAAGGAAGGACAAACTTAACTAAGTGAACTAGACAAGGTAATGGCAATTAAGGACTTATCCAATGGAGACCTAATCAAACAATTTCATTTAATCGAATTTGGGAACTCAATCTGATATTACATGCTAGCATCAATGCAAAGCAAATGAATAAGAGACACTTGATGTGCAAAGAATGAAAAAAATCAATGTGCCAAGATGATACTAAGTACCAAAACTATGATTTAAAATTCTGAATTGAAACTAATTACTACTACTTGGAAGAAAAGGCTAATGTTGAAGAGCTAATTACGCATTTAAGATAGAAATCAGAGATGGATGCAGTGACATTCAGAAATGAATTGAAGTTAGAATTTGAATGCTAAAATTCAGAACATGAAAGCTGAAATGAAGCATCAATCCACATGCAAACTCAAACAAACTAGCTGAAATGATTTGTTTTAACCCACAATTCAGTAAAACTCAAAGAAAAACCACTAATAACTTGGCACAACTTTAGAAGACATCAGCTATCCTGCAGAAATTACACTAACTAGCAGAAATAGAAGGAAAACAATGTCACTAGATCGAATTCAGAATTTCTTCAGCTTATCAAAGGGCAGAATCAACAAATGAACTCTGAAATTGAATCACTAATCTAACTTCAGTAAAGAGTAAAAAGATCTAGGTTTATTGGGCACGAAATTCAGAAGCTAACATTGAAACAATGCAGCCTTAAAACTGAAACAATGCAGCCCATGAAACTGTAAATGGCACGCAAGATACAAAACTGATACAATGAAAACAGAATTGAAATGCAAACTGTAAATTGAAAACTCATTTAATTCGCTCACAATGAATCACTGAACAAGTTCACCAATTAATCTATTTGCAATATAGAACCTAATTAAGGAAAACAACATCAAGAAATGAAAGTAACAAACTGATACAATTGCAGAAAAACAGAATTGCTGAAACGAAATCGAGATTACAGCTACAAACAAGAATAAATGCAATTTAACTAAGCCTCGACCAATCCTTGATTCAAAACCACCTTGTTCGTCACTCAAGAGCAAGCCAAGAACCCTTAAACTCGCAAATCAGTGGAAGAAAAAGCTCCAATTCAGATCTGCTCCCAGATTGCATCAGCTGGATAATTCCCATTCGATCTCCTAGATCTCCATGTGAAAGGTTGAAATGATGATTTGGAATTCATCTAAACTCATCCTAGGACCCCTACAGATGGTTCAGATGGGAAGAAATGGACGCGGTTGAGATCTAGAAGCTCAAATTGCAGCTCTGCCGAAACCCTCGCACAGCTCTGCATCCGACACAATTCCGAGCAAAATCGCCATCAAACTCTCCTCCAGAGATCCAGATCTTGATTCAAGGATGTGATCGAGTCGGCCACGCCTCTGATGAAGAAAATTTGAAAGAAAACGATGAAGAAATGCGCAAGAACGAGCTGAAGAACTGAAGGAGAAAAGTGAGGTCGCGACCCTCTGTTCTGAATCTGAAGTGGTTTAAGTAGTTAAGAAATGGACGGCTGAGATTCATTCCGCTTCATCCAACGGTGGATCGTTGTCCGATTTGATTCAAATTTTCAGATCTTGATCAGAGGTCAAGATCATCCTCGTGGTAGCTCGGATCTGCCAGATCTTCAACGGATGATCCAGATCACCTTGATCTTTGTATGGATGGTTAAGAACACTCCGATCATGATCCAACGGCTAGATGGTCTCTGATTTAGCTGAAACTCTCAGATCTTGATCTGATCACTTGATTAGCCTTAATCCCAGCTCGGATTGATCAGAAGTTCTCAGATGGTCTAGATCTAACCGTTCTTGCATCGGACGGTCCAAATGAGTCGTCGCTTGATCACTTGATCTAGTCCACTTTTGACTCAACATTTGACCCAACCTGACCTAGGTCCATGATCCCTTCAAGCCTACAAGAGTAGATCAAAAATTTAGTGACAAATCAACTCAAATATAACCAAATTTGCAATTAAGTCCAAAAAGGATACAAATCCTAAAACCTAGGCCAAATCCACAATTACGCTAGTAAAATATAGGTCAAACACGGATTTAAACATATAAAATGATCAACAAAATGACACTTATCAACTCCCCCACACTTAAGCTTGAGCGTCTCGCGAAAAGTATAAATATGTATCCCCTAGTTTATTCCCAAACATAAGTAGAAGCAATTGAAAAGAGATTACCTAGGGTTGTTAATTCTCAAAAATCTAAGCTCTATAGACTAGTATCTTGTCCTTAAATCAACAACTTAACAAATTCAACCTTCATGATTCATTGAGATGAATTTCACTCACTAAACCTCTCAAGGGGAACTTTTGGTGGCTCTCTTCCTAAATCCTAAATACATGATAGAAATGGAGCTCACTCATACACACATGCTTCTTGCACTACCATAGGCTTGCTTATTATCTACTCTCTACCATTATTCAAGATTGGAATCAATCATCTATAAAAGTTTATTCAAAAGTGAAAGAAATAGGAAATGGTAGAAATGGAATAAAAGCAAAGTAAATAGCTAATTTGAATGAAATGGAAGACTTGGATGTTCAAAGATATTCTTGATGCATTTTCGCCCTCCTTTCAGTCCATATAATGTAGTCAAAGTGTGATGAAGTGATGCTTTGCAATGCCCTTCAAAAATCTTATGAAAAGAATTCCATAATTCCTTTGTGCCAATTTCTTCTTCTTGTGTGCCAATTTTGCTTCCTCTTTTCCTTTTCTGATTTTTTTTTCTTTTCCTTTCTTTCCTCTACTGAAATCAGAATGTAGCTGAGCAAATCTTCAATTTGGATGAGAATTACTCCACTAATCCATTGTGCCGAAACTCATCAATGTGCCCCTTGTTTTTTTTTTTCAACTGTTTTTTTTTTTTCAAACTGTCTTCTATTTTTTTCAGCTGCTAGCTTCCAAGGCAATTCAATTCAATCCCGAAACATCAAACTCTTCATCCTTACAGTTTCCTGATTTATTATCATCAATGAGCTCAGCTAGTAATAGAGAAGTAATTCCAAACTGTTTTGGATTTCAGCTCACTGCAGGTTTTTCTGCTTTGATTTAAGACATTCTACATCCACATTTCTTCCTGCTTTGATCAGCAATGGAAACACTCAACATCTTCTATGCATTTCGGTACTTCATTCTGCAATACACAGCCCTGTAAATCCAAATTACAGCTTCAAGTTGATACAAAACTTGAGTAAAAACTGCTTGTATTGTACACTAAATTTATTCCTAGCAGTCCACTGAATTTTTTCCTGTTAATCACTTGATTCTTTACTTGATACTCCCTGTTTACTTCAAATTCCAGCAGCCCTTTCACTGGTTTCAGAAATGTATAACTGCAACTCAGCTCCTAGAAGAGTAGCCGAAACAAGTTCTTATCCTTTTCCATTTGGTACAAAATTTTTGCTTTTCCTCTTGCACAGATTTTTCCACTTGTTTCCACTTTGGTTCAGATTTCTGCACATAATTTCCTGCTTCAAATCAAACCTAACAACTCATTCAAACTTAGCAAAGAGTTACTGATTTCATCTTCCATAATTCCTACTTGATCCAAACCCTTTTGTGCTACAAACTCCATTGCTTTCAAACTCTTTCATTTTTTTCTGTTTTTTTTTTCCTGTTTTTTTTCTGTTTTTTTTTTCTGTGTGCCCTTTCTTCTAATTGAGATTTCTTTAGATCCAATTCACCTCCAATTCACAACTGAATTCCCATTAATCTTGATACCAAACTCCACTCCAATTGGTAATTTTTGACTTCAACTCAACAATGAAATGAATTCTTTTTTTTCAAATGTTTCCATCACACTATCCACTCCCCCACACTTAATCTTTTGTCCGTCTCGGGCAAAATCACATCAAAGAATATCTCCAAACAAACAAGTCCCTAGAAAGCATGGTTAGGAATAGGAAATAAGGAAAGAAAATAGGATGAACATGATTTTTGCCAAAAATTGACATGGAAAAGTAAACAAATTTATTAGCCTCTATAGATGTGATCTAATCATTGAAATATGATTTTGAAAGAACCTAAGCAAGTTCTAGAGTACAATCACATGTATGTTTCACAAAAATAAGGCTAACCCTCACTAGGTACAACTAATTCATCTCAAGTCCTCAATCAAGAATCCATAGCCAAGTAGTACTCAAGCATCCAAGATTTCATCCATGAGCTTAAACCCTAAGTTTTAACAACCAAATTTAATTTGTTTTCAAAAGACTCTAAAATGCTATGAAAATAACCTAAAGGGATACATTTATTCCTACTCATGAAGAAAAAGTGCCAAAAGACATAAAATGGCATTTATAGTGCCTATTTATTAATTCTACTCTATTCAAGCATTTATTAGCAAGAATTTATTTCAAAAGAAAATTCTACTTCTAGCAAGCATAAAGAGGAAAATGGCAATGAAAGAAAATGCAAGAAAAAATAAACTCCCTTTCATTTCTGGCGGTCGGAGTCTATCAAGGAATAATCTCCATCTTGGTAGTGGAGGAGTAGGAGTAGCTAAAACAATTTCCTTCATTTGCTCAATTTTATTTTGCATCACTCCCCCACACTTATTCTTCACAATAAAATGTCCAGGTGGCCGAAGGTGATTTAAGTACAATAACCACTTCTGAGGTGGAGTGTTATAAGTTAAAGCAAGTTCATCTCCTCCCTCTTTATTCTTTCTGAAAAATCTTCCAGGTGGTTGAAGACTGTCTAGATGTAGAACCCACTCAAGAAACCTCTGGGACCCTGCAAAACCATGTAAAACCTTCCTCAAGCGTGCAGGGTAAGATAAAAATGCAATATCATCAATCTCTACATAACATGTATCTAAAAATGCATCACATCCAATAAAGTCAATTTTGGGTACCTCAATGAATTTTTCACAAGCATATTCTATCAAAGATGTATCAAGAAATGTTCCACAGTCAATATAATCAATCTCAGGTACCTCTAAAAGTTTTTCACATTCAATTTCAGCATAAGAGATAGCCAGAGATTCTTCACTATAAACAATTTCAATTTCAGGCTCTAAAATTTTTCAAAATCAATTTTAGCATAATCTGTCTCAAGAATATCATAGCAATGCATAAATCAAGCCTGGGTACCTCTAAAGAATTTTCACAATTATTTTCCACAAATGATGAATCAAGATATTCTTCACATGCAAATCTAGACATCTCCCTAAAATTCTCTAAAGGAAAAGAAGAAATACTTACCTGATCTGGATGAGAAATGTCTATTGGATCTACAAGAAATACCTCCATCTCGGGCTCAAAATCTGGTGAAAAATCAACTGAAATAGGTGATCCTTGGGTACTTGCTCCAATTTTGCAAGTCCCTACACTTTCTGAAAGTGGTGGTGGTCCCTGGGGCTCTGTGCAATCCCCTACACCTATAGAATAATCTCCTGTGCATGCCTCCTGAGTAATCTCTGCAACAACATCATTAAAAAGAATAGGGCTATCAAAAACAATATCATCACAAAATACAAAACAAGAAAAATCAGATGAATCCTCCTCTGAAACCAACTCTCCTCCACTATGTCAAATATACCATCATCAGCAAGGTCTGTGCCTCAGCAATCTCATCTGCAGTGTCTATGCTCAGAATAGAACGATTTCCCTAGGGTCCTTCATGGCGTCAAAATGCTAAACTGGACCACTGTGTCTCCCACCTCCATCGAAAGGGTGCCAGCATATACATCAATTTTGGTTCTTGCAGTCTTCAGAAAAGGCCTTCCGAGGATAAGTGGGGATCTATGTGCAAGGTACTCTCCCTCCATGTCTAGGATGTAGAAGTCCGCAGGGAAAATCAATTCTTTCACTTTAACTAACACATCTTCAATTACTCCTGCCGGGCGGGTCTGACTCCGGTCTGCTAACTGAATCATAATTCCAGTGGGTTGTAGAGGTCCAATGCCAAGCATCTGAAAGACTGTCCTGGGCATGACATTAATAGAAGCTCCTAAATCAAGCATGGCATCATGTAGTGTGGTGCTTCCTATCTCACAAGATACAGTGAACATGCCAGGGTCTTCACATTTCTGAGGGATGGCATGGATGAGTGATGACACATTCTTCCCCATGCTGACCATTTCATTTCCTTAAGCTTCTCTTGTTAACACAAAGATCTTTCAAAAATTTCGCATATTTAGGAACCTGTTTGATCATTGTCAGCAAGGGTACATTAATTTCAACTTTACTAAAAAGTTTTACCAATTCGTTGTACTCTTTTGCTTTCTCCTCTTCCCCTTGTCTTCTGGTTGGAGTTCTCCCATTTGGAAAAGGCAAAGGTATAGAACTTCCTCCTCATGAACCAAAATGGGTGGGGCTGATTTTTTTGTTGCTGCCCTGTTTTCCGTAGCTGCTGTAGGAACTGTCTCGCCACTGTTTTGTGCTCGTTTTCCACCAAAATTGGAGGATTGCTAGATGAAGTAGTTGGCACGAGCTAGGGGTGGTATCCACTGAATTGGAGTGGTTTCGGCACTGATTTGGGCTGGAAACGAAGATGCTGCCCTGTTTTCTGAAAATTCAGCTCTTGGGTCATTTGGAGTTGATACAACCTTCCCACTCCTCAAATAAATTGCGCTAACATTTCCTCTAGGGTTAGGAACAGCTTGGGAAGGTAATAGACTTGATCCTTGAGCTTTGCTTTGATTTAAGTCTTTAGCTATTTGTCCAATTTGCCTTTCAAGATTTTGTATAGCGGCAAAAAGATTTCCTTGTTGTGTTTGTTGGTTTTGGGACTGTTGGGGCTGAAATGATGGCTGATATTGCTGTTGGAAAGGCTGATAAGAATGTTGAAATGTTGAGGAATTTTGTTGAGAATTATACCCTTGAAAATTCTAATTTTGAAAAGGAACTTGTTGTGGTGAGGGCTGAAATTGGTTGGGCTGAAATCCTTGGTTTTGGGTCTGAAAACTTGAGTTCCAAGGCTGAAAATTTTGCTGCGGTTGTTGACTTTGTTGCTGTGGAGGTTGGTATGGCTGTTGATAACTCAAATTCCCTTGATAGCCTTGATGAAACCCTTGAAATGGTTGCTGAAATTGTTGTTGGAAAGGCTGATTTAGGGGCTGAATTTGTTGATTTTGTGGCTGTGATTGTTGGGGCTGCTGCTGAACTTGCTGAAGCATTTGTGGTGGTTGCTGTGATTGTTGTTGAGGTGGGCCTTGTTGGCAAAAAGAATTTCCATAGTTCAAGTTTGGATGATCCCTCCACCCGGGGTTGTAAGTAGGAGAATATGGGTTGTTTCTAGCTTGAAATTGTCCCCTAACCAAAGCTGCTACTGACTCATCTTGTTGTAGGTTGGGGCATAAATCTGAAGTGTGCTCCTTGCTAGAACAAATTCCACATACACTCATCACCATTTGATTTGATTGTGGAGGTGCTGAAGGAATTGAATTTTTACTTGAAATCTGAAGACCCATTTGCTTAACAGCTGATGTGAGTTCTAACAATGCACTACTAATCTCCTTTTGATCATTAGGAACCCCTTGAACTTCATTAACCCCTCGAGTAGATAACGCCCTGCCTCCAAATTGTTGTGAGTTTTCAGCCATATTTGAAATAAGCTCCCTGGCCTGATATGGTGTCTTGTTAACTAAAGCCCCTCCAGCTGCTGCATCAATCAAAATCCTATCCATCTGTAATAATCCCTCATAAAAGTACTGGATGAGGAGCTGCTCACTAATCTGATGCTGGGGACAACTGGAGCACAACTTGTTGAATCTCTCCCAATAGTCATAGAGTGTCTCTCCCACTATCTGCTGAATGCCACAGATACTTTTCCTGATAATTGCTGTTCTGGAGGCTGGAAAATATTTCTCTAAGAAAGCCTTCTTCATGGAAATCCAACTAGACACATGCCCCGTAGGTAAGTAATAAAACCAGTCTTTAGCTGCTCCAGTCAAAGAAAATGGAAAAGCCCTCAGCTTGATGTCTTCCTCTGAAATACCCTGAGGCTTCATAGTGGAGCAAACTACATGAAACTCATGCAAGTGTCTGTTTGGATCCTCTCCTGATAAACCTTGAAACTTAGGCAAAAGATGAATAAGTCCAGATCTGAGCTCAAAATCTCCACCCAGCTCTGGGTAGGCAATGCTGGAGTACTGAAAAGAAGCATCTGGCGCTGCTAGTTCTTTCATGGTCTTCTGGTGGTCTGCCATCTGATCAACTGAAATGTGGAAATAGACTGAGTAGGAATAATACCAAATCCCTCTGTAACACTGAGCTGGCTCCTCCTAGCTCTGAAGGTCCTCTCAATCTCAGGGTCAAAATCCTCTAGTTCACCACCTGTAGACCTGGTCATAAAAACAAGAACAAATCGCAGTACAAGTATATAGAAAGATGAAACAAATAAAATCAAATCAGATGATATAGCAGTAAGTGCAAGAAAAATAGATCAAGAAAAATATGAAATGAATACACAAGCAAAATCAAACAACTCAACTAGTGTGTTCCCCGGCAACGGCGCCAAAAATTTGATGGACCCAAAATGACTGTCACGAAAGTGGGTCTCAAATTTAGATATTTATAAAGTGCTGGAAACCCTTTTACAATCAAAAATATGAAAATGTAATATAGGGGCCACAGGTCGTATTTTTCCAAGGGCTAGTTCAAGTTGCTCGATTCAAACTTGCATTTATATGTCGTTACTATTTTTGGGTTTCAAATAGAGTTTGGGTTTTGGTTTTAAATGGACAAGAAAGTGCAATAGAAAGAAATGAAAAGGAAGGACAAACTTAACTAAGTGAACTAGACAAGGTAATGGCAATTAAGGACTTATCCAATGGAGACCTAATCAAACAATTTCATTTAATCGAATTTGGGAACTCAATCTGATATTACATGCTAGCATCAATGCAAAGCAAATGAATAAGAGACACTTGATGTGCAAAGAATGAAAAAAATCAATGTGCCAAGATGATACTAAGTACCAAAACTATGATTTAAAATTCTGAATTGAAACTAATTACTACTACTTGGAAGAAAAGGCTAATGTTGAAGAGCTAATTACGCATTTAAGATAGAAATCAGAGATGGATGCAGTGACATTCAGAAATGAATTGAAGTTCAGAATTTGAATGCTAAAATTCAGAACATGAAAGCTGAAATGAAGCATCAATCCACATGCAAACTCAAACAAACTAGCTGAAATGATTTGTTTTAACCCACAATTCAGTAAAACTCAAAGAAAAACCACTAATAACTTGGCACAACTTTAGAAGACATCAGCTATCCTGCAGAAATTACACTAACTAGCAGAAATAGAAGGAAAACAATGTCACTAGATCGAATTCAGAATTTCTTCAGCTTATCAAAGGGCAGAATCAACAAATGAACTCTGAAATTGAATCACTAATCTAACTTCAGTAAAGAGTAAAAAGATCTAGGTTTATTGGGCACGAAATTCAGAAGCTAACATTGAAACAATGCAGCCTTAAAACTGAAACAATGCAGCCCATGAAACTGTAAATGGCACGCAAGATACAAAACTGATACAATGAAAACAGAATTGAAATGCAAACTGTAAATTGAAAACTCATTTAATTCGCTCACAATGAATCACTGAACAAGTTCACCAATTAATCTATTTGCAATATAGAACCTAATTAAGGAAAACAACATCAAGAAATGAAAGTAACAAACTGATACAATTGCAGAAAAACAGAATTGCTGAAACGAAATCGAGATTACAGCTACAAACAAGAATAAATGCAATTTAACTAAGCCTCGACCAATCCTTGATTCAAAACCACCTTGTTCGTCACTCAAGAGCAAGCCAAGAACCCTTAAACTCGCAAATCAGTGGAAGAAAAAGCTCCAATTCAGATCTGCTCCCAGATTGCATCGGCTGGATAATTCCCATTCGATCTCCTAGATCTCCATGTGAAAGGTTGAAATGATGATTTGGAATTCATCTAAACTCATCCTAGGACCCCTACAGATGGTTCAGATGGGAAGAAATGGACGCGGTTGAGATCTAGAAGCTCAAATTGCAGCTCTGCCGAAACCCTCGCACAGCTCTGCATCCGACACAATTCCGAGCAAAATCGCCATCAAACTCTCCTCCAGAGATCCAGATCTTGATTCAAGGATGTGATCGAGTCGGCCACGCCTCTGATGAAAAAAATTTGAAAAAAAACGATGAAGAAATGCGCAAGAACGAGCTGAAGAACTGAAGGAGAAAAGTGAGGTCGCGACTCCCTCTGTTCTGAATCTGAAGTGGTTTAAGTAGTTAAAGAAATGGACGGCTGAGATTCATTCCGCTTCATCCAACGGTGGATCGTTGTCCGATTTGATTCAAATTTTTCAGATCTTGATCAGAGGTCAAGATCATCCTTGTGGTAGCTCGGATCTGCCAGATCTTCAACGGATGATCCAGATCACCTTGATCTTTGTATGGATGGTTAAGAACACTCCGATCATGATCCAACGGCTAGATGGTCTCTGATTTAGCTGAAACTCTCAGATCTTGATCTGATCACTTGATTAGCCTTAATCCCAGCTCGGATTGATCAGAAGTTCTCAGATGGTCTAGATCTAACCGTTCTTGCATCGGACGGTCCAAATGAGTCGTCGCTTGATCACTTGATCTAGTCCACTTTTGACTCAACATTTGACCCAACCTGACCTAGGTCCATGATCCCTTCAAGCCTACAAGAGTAGATCAAAAATTTAGTGACAAATCAACTCAAATATAACCAAATTTGCAATTAAGTCCAAAAAGGATACAAATCCTAAAACCTAGGCCAAATCCACAATTACGCTAGTAAAATATAGGTCAAACACGGATTTAAACATATAAAATGATCAACAAAATGACACTTATCAATGGGCTCACTAGACACAAGTTCAGCCTCAGGGTCCGACTGATCTATGGATTGTCTAGGCTCACCGTCATCAGATTCATCACCATCAACAACATTTGGACTTTCATTCAAACTTAGTCTCCTAAGTTCGAATTGGACTTCATCTTCTGGTTGACCATTGACTTTTGGAATTTCTCAAAGACAACATCAGAAGATTCTTCAACTAGTCTATACTTCTTGTTGTAGACTCGATAGACTTTACTAACCAGGGAGTACCCGACTAGTATCCCTTCATCAGCCTTTGTCGTGAACTTTTCAAGGTGATCCTTGGTGTTTAGAATGAACACCTTACAACCAAACACCCGAAGGTGTTTAACCGTAGGTGGTTTTCCAAACCAAAGTTCATGGGGAGTCTTCCCTAAAAACCTATGAATGAGGACCCGGTTTTGCACATAGCAAGCTGTATTTACAGCTTCAGCCCATAAGTAACTCGGGAGTGAGTACTCATTAATCATGCTTCGTGTAGCCTCTTGTAGAACACGGTTCTTCCTCTCTACAACACCATTTTGTTGTGGTGTTCTAGGAGTAGAGAACTCATGTCTATAACCCCTATCTTGACAAAATTCTAAAAACCTTTGATTTTGAAATTTACCTCCATGATCACTTCTAAATATCTTAATTGTTAATGATTTCTCATTTTCTACCCTTCTACAAAAAGAAATAAAAACATCTAAGGTTTGGTCCTTATATTTCAAAAAGTAAGTCCATGTATATCTAGTGAAATCATCAATGATCACAAAGCAATACCTACTTCCATTCAATGATATGATAGAACTACAATCAAACAAATCCATGTGAAGTAAATCTAATGCAGTAGAAGTACTTACAGCGCTTTTACCTTTATGTGCAGATTTTGTTTGCTTACCCATTTGACATGCATCACAAAGTTTGTCTTTCTCATACTTGATGCTTGGCAAGCCACAAACCAATCCCTTGTTGGCCAACTTCCGAATGTTCTTCATGTTCACATGTGCTAGCCTCCGGTGCCAAAGGGTGGACTCTTCTTCTTTTGACATGAAACACTTAGCAGAAACATTAGTAGCACTTTTAATGAAACTTGATAAATATTGTCTACTCTTGTTCCTACTAGTACCATGTTCAAGGTGTCATGTTGTCTAACTAGACGTTGACTTGGTTGAAAATCAATTGTGCAACTCGTGTCACACAATTGACTCACACTTAGGAGATTAAATTTCATCCCCTTGACTAGAAGGACATTTGAGATTCTAAGACATTCGGATATTTGAATGTCTCCTATTCCTATGACCTTAAGACTACCATTATTACCAAATGATACATTACCTCTACTTTTCTTGTGAAGTGTGATAAACAATGATCTATCCCCGGTCATGTGTTTGGAGCATCCACTATCAACAAACCAAGTTGATAGATGCTCCCCCTCAATCATAACCTACACAATTCGAAAAATAGAAGTTTTAGATACCCAAACCTTGGGACCTAAAGCATCAACTAAACAAGACATAGGCACCCATGCCTTGACCACTTTCTTATGACCCTTGGGTGTCCTAGATTGTCTCATATCAGTCCTAGACATAAGAGACACAAATGAGGGTTCTTTAGGATGGTAACCAATACCGGCCCTATTGTAGACCGCCCTTTGGGTATTTAAGATCATGTCTAGGGTCTTAGAGCTAGTTGAGAACTTCTCAAGAATATTCTTGAGTTTCTCAACTTCACTCTTCAATGATCGGTTTTCTTCTACTAGTAACTCATCATGCAAGTCATTCATTTCCTCAACCTTAGAGGATTTCAACTTTTCAACTTCAAGTTTCAATGATTTAATTTCATCTTCTAACAATTCAACATGCAAATCATCAATGTTATCATCCCTAGATAATTTCAATTGATCAATTTCTAATTGTAATGCTTTAACCTTATTTTTTGACTTCTTAAGCATACTAGTTAAACATGCAATTACTCTATAACATTTTTCAAGCTCGGGAGAAGTTACCTCTTCATCATCCGAAGATGATGAAGCCGCGTTTGATGAGTTGGAAGATTCATCACTGCTCTCTTGATCTCCCAATGCCATGAGTGCCACATGCCTTGTGCTCTTCTCCTCCTTCTCTTCATCGGATGAGCTAGAGGATGACTCATCCCAAGTGGCCTTCAAGGCCTTTTTCTTCTTCTTGAATTTTTCTTCTTTCTTTTTGGATTTCTCCTCCTTCTTCTTAAGCTTTGGGCATTCGTTCTTGAAGTGCCCTTTCCTACCACACTCAAAGCAAGATGCATTAGTCATATCAAGTTTAGCTTCACTAGAGTTACCTCTACTCTTGAAGCGTCGACCCCTTCTCATCATCCTTCTCACAAAGTTCGCCATTTTGGAGGATGAGGAGCCGCTGCCATCTTCTTCGAAATCGGACTCAGATTCGGAAGAGGATGAAGATGAAGAGACTTCCTTCTCCTTCTTCTTCTTGTTGGATCGGTCCCCTGCAACTAAAGCAATCCCCTTCTCCTTGGGGTCTTTGTTAGCCATTTCATGCAATTCCATCTCACAAATTAAATCATCTAACTTTACAATAGATAGATCCTTGGAAATTTTGTAGGCATCCACCATGGATGACCATAAAGCATTCCTTGGAAAGGCTTTCAAGACATACCTCACAAGGTCGCGATTCTCGACCTTTTCATCAATCGAATGAAGCCCATTGAGGACTTCCTTGAACCGGCTATGAAGCTCACTTACCGATTCATTCTCCTTCATGGAGAGATTTTGGAGTTGGTTGAGGAACAAATCCCTCTTTGCGATTCTTGAGTCTCGGGTGCCCTCGTGAAGCTCAATGAGTTTGTTCCCCAAGTCCTTTGCACTTGTGAAAGGACCAACCTTGATGAGTTGGTCTTTGTTCATGCCACATTGTAGAGTGACAACCGCCTTCGCGTCGGCTTCACTCTTTCGAGTTTGTTCGGCAGTCCATCTCCACGACTCAAGTTCTTTGCCTTCATCATCCTTAGGAGGGGTGAATCCCTCCTTCACCGCGAACCAAGTAGTGATGTCCATCTTCAAGTAATACTCCATCTTTGATCTCCAATATTGAAAATCAACGCCATCAAAGAAAGGCGGTCGGGTGGTGGAAAATCCTTCTCTCAACGCCATCTTGTTGATAGCTCTCGGATGTTAAGCCGTGAACAGAGCCCCGAGCTCTGATACCACTTGTTGGAACCCAGATGGCTAGAGAGAGGGGGGGGGGTGTAACGACCCGCCTTCTGGTACTAAGCTGTAAGGCGGATCGCTACTGACTACTAACTAACTAACTGACTAATTACTGATTTCTAATAATGCTAAAGCAACTGGGAGAATTAAAAAAAAATTCTTATTTCGCTATTTACTGAACTAACAATTCATAAACATGCTGAAAGTACTAATTTGCCCAAAATAAAACAAAAACTTTAATTTTATAAGCTTGGTAGGAATCTCAACAACGATATGTAAAAGCATAAACGTAACCGTGCCAAGTTTGTATCAACTTCTTATTGAAACCATTCATTATTCATATCTAAGGGCATTCTTAGCTACTACATGTCATTCTATATGGTGCATATTGTTGGATCGAGAATTGCGAGAGAGGGGGGGTGAATGTCGCAAATCGTTCGGATTTAAAAGAGCAAGTGCACAGCGGAATAAAATAGAGTAAAACAACGCTAACACGATCGTCTTACTTGGTTCGGAGCCTAGGTCGACTCCTACTCCAAGGCCCACGGTCGTTGACCGTTTTCTGCGGGCAATTCTATAAGTTCGCAAAGTTTACAAATAGATTTTACAATAAGGCAGAATAGTAAACTTTAAATACAGAGCTCTTCGTTACCGACGTCCGGTGTAGATCAAAGTTTCGGAGCAGCAGGACGTCGTCAGCTTGAGTTGGAAGATTTCTGAAGCGTGTCACGGAAGCAGAAGAGCGCAGAAGCGTCGAAGGAATTGATGTTTTTTGAAGAGGGTCGAGGCCCTCTTTATATAGGGCAGGGGGCGCCCGACATGCGCGGGGCGCCCCCCCCACGTGGCTCTTGATCCGGTGATGCTCCAGTCAAAGCTGATCTCGTTATCTTCGGGATTGTATTTGACTGGGGCGCCCGACGCGCACGGGGCGCCCGATTGACCGGTCAAACTTTATCACCGAGGCTTCGCGAGGGTGAGCTGCAGCCGCCTTCAGTGGCGTGGCACAGTGGGCGCCCGAGACATGCGGGGCGCCCGACACGCGGGGCGCCCGACACACGCGGGGCGCCCGACACACGCTGCTGTCGGGGCGTTTACCTCTCTGCTGACTTTGGGTTGACTCTGGGGCGCCCGACACATCCGGGGCGCCCTGCTCAGCTGCGGCCTCACTCCTTTGAGGCCCTCTGAGCTGCAGAAACACAGTCCTTCGGTCCTGCATCCAGGGTTAGTCCAAAATAGCAAATACTAAGTTGATTTTTCACAGCCTTAGCTGTCTTGGTTCTGACTTTGGGTCTCCAAAATGGAGCCCTAGGTCGAACCGACGCCTAATGTTCCCTCGAGGGGAACGCGTCCTCACCTACTCCTCTCGGGAGAGTTTACCTGGTGCCAACCGGACCCTCCAGTTGGACTTTTGCCCGGCAGTCCTTCGCCAGGTCTTGAGTCGCCAAGCTTCCCTTCGCTTGGTGCCTAGCAACCCTTTGCTAGGTCCTTTCTTCTGGCAGCCCTTCGCCAGTGCCTAGCATTCCTTCGCTAGGGCTTGTCTGTCTGGCAATCCTTCGCCAGTGCCTAGCAGTCCTTCGCTAGGGCTTTTCCTGTACACTCAAGGAGCATTGTTAGACAATAAATAACCCTTAACTTTTGAACCCTTTTTGCCAATATCAAAACACAGGTTTGACTTGGGTGCATTCTGCCCCAACAATCTCCCCCTTTTTGATATATGGCAACTTAGTTCAAACAGTTAAGTAAAAATGCTGAACTTGAAATCCTAAGTTAGATTCCCTCCCCCTGGAAGAAATCTCCCCCTAGGTTTTTCAAAAATAGGTAGTGTGAGTGAAGTACTTAGAAGATTTCATATTTTCATAATAAGTTAAGAAATCTCTAAAGTTTTTGCTAAGTTTTTCACAAAACATTCTAAGTTTGGGAAACTTGGAAAACTTTTAGTTTTGAAAAATTTCAGACTTGCAAAAAAAATTTTTAAACTTAGAAACATTAAGCAAAAATCATCTTAAGCAAAACCATCAAGTTTCAAAGAAAATGGTTTAGAAATAAAACTAACTTTGATTTACTAATTTTTCAGTTCAACTTTTTGAAGAAGACTATAGAAAAAAATCTAACTTTGATTTACCAATTTTTCAGTTCAACTTTTTGAAGAAGACTATAGAAAAAAATCTAACTTTGATTTACCAATTTTTCAGTTCAAGATTATGGAACAATTTGGAAAAATTTTGTAAAAATTTTGTTTCCTATTTCCTTTCCAAAATTTTGTTTCTTGTTTCCTTTCCAACTCTCCCCCTTTGACATATATCAAAAAAAATGCAGAAAAAATTTTGCAATATAGCATTTGCTGTACTGAACCAAGATAAGACCTAAGTCTGGTTAAATCTTTTAGGGACATGTCTAACCCAATTAGCTACTTACTAGCTGTTATGAACAGTAGTTTTGGCTAGGGTTAGTCAAGTTAAGTGAGCTGTTCAAGTTAGATTTTCTAAACTTGACACTTAACTTGATTGCTGTTCAGTTTGTATTTAGTGCCCCAACTGCTGCAGATGCACTGACTTAAAGCATCTTGAGTTAAGGCAAAGACCTAAGCATCTCAACCCTTTCTAGGTTATCATTCAAAAGTACCCTAAGGTGCTTGTGAGATGCTGGCTTCTAGATCTATAGGTGCATGCAGTTCTAGGGTTAGAGCCTAGACTTAGTCCATTTTCGAAAAAGGCCCTAGTTTTGAAAGGGGTAGTTTTTGAAATAAAACTAAAAAATCTTTGAAAAACTTCTTAAAGTTAAAGTAATATTTTAAAAAAAAAACATTTTAAAAGACATTTTAAGTTCAATTTAAAATTGAAAATCCAAAAACCAAATGATTCTATTCTACTAAGCATAACCCTGACTTAATTTAGTCAAAAAAACAAGCCAAGCTAAGATTAGCATAGTTCAAGTAGAAGTCTAGTACAAGTCAACAGAAGTCAACCCTACTCAGTAGGGGTAGTCAAATGGGTACATGTCCAAGTCATCTAAGAGGAGGGACCAGGAGGATCAAATGGGCCCGGCTGCCATGCATCAAATCGTGCCATGATCTCATGGTACTGCGCATTCCAGGCTTCTCTATCGGCTGTGAGGGTACTCATAATGTTGTTGTAGTAGCCTAAGTTTGTCTCTTGGTCTTCAATGTGGTATGCTTCCACTTCTTCTCTGAAGCTCTGGACGTGCGTCTCGAGTCGTGTAACTCTCTCGTACAAGGTCGGTGGAGCGGGCTGATCTACCTCTGCTGCTAAGTCAGCAACGTCGACCTCGACCTCCTCGTCGGCAATGTCCTGTGCGGCTGGTTGGCGTCGCCAAGTCAGAACCCCGGTGCCCGAGACGTCTATACCGGCCAAAGAAAAGTTTCTAAATCCTATCTCGTCGAATTCGGTCATCGTGGTAATCTCGCCGTCAGCGATATTTCGGCCGTGGTGGTGGAGGATAGAGGTGATGACGTGGCAGTAGGGAGTGCGGATCCGCCCCTTAGTGGATACACTAGAGGCATGTAGGATACAGTGGAAGAGGTGAAGGCCTATATCTATGTCCAGATGGTGGATAAGGGCATAGAGAAGAAAAGTGTGAAAGGGTTTCATGGTGGCTGTGTCCCTAGTGGACAAAGGAAGGATGCAACGGACAATTACTCTGTAGAGAGCGTAGTCCTGAATCGGGAGTCGGGTGGAGTGGAACTGCCCTCCTGCAGGGTCCATGGCTTCCCCAAAGAAATAGTTGTATAAGGTGTTCAGGTCAATATGAGAGTAGGGGGCGTCGAAGGACGGGTTCCTTGGAGGGTAGCAACAGAAGATGGACTGAGATGGTCGGAGTCCCAAAAATCGGTTCAGTAGGGTAGGAGTGATGCTCAAGGGCATTCCTTGAACGGTAGTGACGAAGCTCAAGTGGTCTTGCCTAACTATGTTGTTATAGAATTCTGCACATAGGGTGTTGTTGATCGAATGTGTGCAGAATACGAGGTTATCTAGTTGATAGAAGTTAATTGCGGACATTGCGACTGGACAGGATTGGGAGAAGAAATGACGGTTAAGGTAGCTTGTTTTAATCGGAATGTAGGTGGTTTGTGCGAACTTGTTACAAAGTGCTAGGTTAGGAAATCTAGGGTCGGGACTGGGCTCATTACCGGGGTTCGACTGAACTGCTCGGCGTTTTCTAAGTGTAGAAAAACTAAGTGATTAATGATAAAGAAGGAGTGTGCAAAAAAAATTTGTAATTTAAGAAAAATTAATTGCACAACTAAATTTCATACCTTGGAGGCATGGTTGAGGCAAGGGAAGGCTTAGGTTCACTTGATCCACAAGAATGAGGCAAAGGGAAGAAGGAGTGTGAGATGTGGTGTGGGAAATGAGGGAGTCTCGGGTCCCTTTTATAGGGGTTGATGGGGGGGCGCCCGACGGGTCACGGGCGCCCTTCACAGGTTGGTTTTGCCTCGGGCAGGGAAAAGGTCTGTAGGGGCGCCCGACAGGTCACGGGCGCCCTTCCCAAAAGCTGTTTGTCAGCAGCTTTTGACTGCTTTAATCAGCGTGGGAGACAGGTTTTGATAGGGGCGCCCGACATGTCACGGGCGCCCTTCTCAAAGGCTGTTTGACTGCAGCTTTTGACTGCTTTAATCAGCGTGGGGGACAGGAGCGTATAGGGGCGCCCGACAGGTTACGGGCGCCCTAGGTACCAGACTTTTGACTGTTTTGACCAGGTTTGACTGTTTGACTCCGTTTGACTGTGTTTGACCATGTTTGACTAGGTTAATCATAGTTTGACCATGATTATGAAAGCACAAGCAAGGTGGTTTAATTTGAGCTTAATTTTCCTGTCTCACTGAATCTAGGGTTTTCAATCACGTTAACCTTAAGGTTTTTGTGAGACAGGTTTGAAGGTAAAAATTAATTTTGAAAGGGAATTTTCATTTATTTTGAAAAGATATTTACTTTTTTTAAAAAAATTTGAAAACAGATTAAGTGTTTTTCAAAAAGATAATAAGTTTGAAAAAATAGAGGTTTTGAAAAACAGTTTAGAATCTATAATTATTTGAAATTTGAGTTAGATTCGAATTTGACAAAAGTTAACTTGAATTTGAATTTCAGAAATTGGCTTCCAGGTCTTGGCGAGGCACTAGGCCTTCTTTGGCCGAAGCCTTATGGGATCATCCACCCTTTCCTTGACAAAGCCTTTTAATGAAATTTCATTTTCAAATTAAATTAGGTCATTTTCTGGTCTAACTAGCTTGGGTCTTGGATCGGTAGCTTCGGCTAGTTCCGCCAAATTGGCTTCCCTAACGTACTATCATCTCACCTCCTCCCAATACTATGTTTTCAATTTTCAAGTAATTTTAGTCCTTAAATCTAAGAATTCCTTAAATCTAAGCATGGCAATTTGCAAGAAATTAAATAAACACACAATCAATTAATTTAAAAAAAACTATCTAATTATAAAAATTGTTTTGATTTTGGCTCCCCCTGGACTATAGCCTCTATATGGGTTAGGCAAGAGGTGAATCTTGTCCTTGGGGATCCAAAATTGATTTGAACCAGTTGGTTTAGTCAGGCACAGTTTTGGCACCCATGCCTGAACCTTAGGTCTTGACTGGTTCAGTACAGCAAAGTAAGATCTTTGCCGAGATTTGGTTCTATAGCCAAGTCCGGATCGGTTTAGAACAGTCTTCTGTTTTCCCAGAATCATATCAAGATTCTTGGAACCAGAAGTGAATCGTTCTAAAGCTGTTCTTAAATCCTTGACTTGAGTTTTCAAGGAGAAATTCTCTGATTCAAGTTTCTCAACTTGATCAGGGGTTTCTTCCTGAATTTTCTCAGTTAAGGAATTAGAATCAGCTCCCTCTTTCAGGAGTTTTACTTCCTGTCGGAGAGACTCGATTCGGAGTTTGGCTTTCACCAAATCTCGGGATAGATAGGAAATAAGAGAATTTAATTGCGATTTTGAAAAACCCGTTACCCTTATTTCGCCGTCGTCGGAGAATGTCAGCTTGCCGTCGTCCCGTTCTGAGTCTGAGTCAGTCTCGATTTGATCCGAAGCGGTGAGGGCTAGAAGATTTGACTGAGGTACTTCTTCTTCTTCTTCTGAGGACGACTCGTCCCAGGTTGCTTGGAGTGCCTTCTTCTTTCTGTTCTTTTTGGACTCCTTTGGACATTCGGTCTTGTAGTGGCCCTTCTTCTTGCATTCGTAGCAGGTTACGTTGGGTTTTTGTTTGTCAGTTGTTGGTTCATCTTGTCCGTCCTTTCTTCGGCTTGTTCTCCGTGTATTAGTTTGGTTCTTCAACTTTTTGTAGTAGCTTCGAGCTAGCGGGACCAGTTCTGATTGATCTTCTCCTTGATCTTCTATTTCTGAATCTGAGGTAGATTCAGGTTCAACTTGAATTTTCTTCTTGGTCATTTTCCCTGTTTTCCCTGCAAAAAAGGCTATACTTTTCTCGACCAAGTTGGAGTTAGTCTGTTCATGCAGCTCAAGTTCAGAAAATAACTCATCTAGCTTAATTTTTGAAAGATCCCTAGAGACCTTGTATGCATCTACCATAGATGCCCACAAGGTGGTCCTAGGGAATGCA
This sequence comes from Boesenbergia rotunda, assembly GCA_024364735.1. Taxonomy (NCBI): domain Eukaryota; kingdom Viridiplantae; phylum Streptophyta; class Magnoliopsida; order Zingiberales; family Zingiberaceae; genus Boesenbergia; species Boesenbergia rotunda. Next base: position 79,009 of record JAGFNQ010008000.1, read on the forward strand.
TTTAGGGCGTACCTTATCAGATCACGGTTTTGAACCTGGTGACCTATTGCGTGAAGACCATTCATCAGCTCCTGGATTCTGGCGTGGAGCTGGGCTGCTGTCTCGTTATCTGCCATTTTGATAGTGAAGAGCTTGTTCAGTAGCAAGTCTCGTTTGCTGATCCTTGTATCTGAAGTTCCTTCGTGGAGCTCAATTAGTTTGGCCCATAGTTCCTTTGCACTTTTGAAAGGTCCTACGCGGTTCAGCTCTTCTTTAGTTAGTCCGCATTGTAGAGTCTGGGTTGCTTTGGCGTCTGCTTCAATTTTGCGTTTAAGGGTAGTGTCCCATTCTGAGTAGTCTTGTGGTACACCTTCAGCATTTGTAGGAATCACCAGTCCAGACTGGATGATTATCCACATTTCCACCTGAGTTTTCAGGTGGACCTCCATTCGACTTTTCCAGTAGGGAAAGTCTTCTCCACTGAAAAGTGGAGGTCTGGCGGTGCTAAATCCTTCTTGGATAGACATTTGTTACTGAAATAAAAGTAAACAAAAAAATATTTCCAAGACTTGGTCTTGGATTAGTAGTGCGGGAAGAAATAATCAAACACAGATTTCAAGGGGTGTTGCACCAACCTTGAGATAAAAACTCGAACGAAGATTTTTTTATTTAAAAAAAATGAGAGAGAAAAAAAGAAAAAAATCTGAAAAATATTCAAACTGGTGGTTGCACCAGGTTTGACTTCCCCGCTCTGATACCACTTGTTGGATCGAGAATTGCGAGAGAGGGGGGGGTGAATGTCGCAAATCGTTCGGATTTAAAAGAGCAAGTGCACAGCGGAATAAAATAGAGTAAAACAACGCTAACACGATCGTCTTACTTGGTTCGGAGCCTAGGTCGACTCCTACTCCAAGGCCCACGGTCGTTGACCGTTTTCTGCGGGCAATTCTATAAGTTCGCAAAGTTTACAAATAGATTTTACAATAAGGCAGAATAGTAAACTTTAAATACAGAGCTCTTCGTTACCGACGTCCGGTGTAGATCAAAGTTTCGGAGCAGCAGGACGTCGTCAGCTTGAGTTGGAAGATTTCTGAAGCGTGTCGCGGAAGCAGAAGAGCGCAGAAGCGTCGAAGCAATTGATGTTTTTTGAAGAGGGTCGAGGCCCTCTTTATATAGGGCAGGGGGCGCCCGACATGCGCGGGGCGCCCCCCCACGTGGCTCTTGATCCGGTGATGCTCCAGTCAAAGCTGATCTCGTTATCTTCGGGATTGTATTTGACTGGGGCGCCCGACGCGCACGGGGCGCCCGATTGACCGGTCAAACTTTATCACCGAGGCTTCGCGAGGGTGAGCTGCAGCCGCCTTCAGTGGCGTGGCACAGTGGGCGCCCGAGACATGCGGGGCGCCCGACACACGCTGCTGTCGGGGCGTTTACCTCTCTGCTGACTTTGGGTTGACTCTGGGGCGCCCGACACATCCGGGGCGCCCTGCTCAGCTGCGGCCTCACTCCTTTGAGGCCCTCTGAGCTGCAGAAACACAGTCCTTCGGTCCTGCATCCAGGGTTAGTCCAAAATAGCAAATACTAAGTTGATTTTTCACAGCCTTAGCTGTCTTGGTTCTGACTTTGGGTCTCCAAAATGGAGCCCTAGGTCGAACCGACGCCTAATGTTCCCTCGAGGGGAACGCGTCCTCACCTACTCCTCTTGGGAGAGTTTACCTGGTGCCAACCGGACCCTCCAGTTGGACTTTTGCCCGGCAGTCCTTCGCCAGGTCTTGAGTCGCCAAGCTTCCCTTCGCTTGGTGCCTAGCAGCCCTTTGCTAGGTCCTTTCTTCTGGCAGCCCTTCGCCAGTGCCTAGCATTCCTTCGCTAGGGCTTGTCTGTCTGGCAATCCTTCGCCAGTGCCTAGCAGTCCTTCGCTAGGGCTTTTCCTGTACACTCAAGGAGCATTGTTAGACAACAAATAACCTTAACTTTGAACCCTTTTTGCCAATATCAACACAGGTTTGACTTGGGTGCATTCTGCCCCAACACATATATCTTAAAACAAGCATCTCCTATGTATTTAGCATGTAAATCAAAAGTATCAAGTTCTTATCTCTAAAGCTAAAGCATGGATCTAAATTACCATATTACAAGTAGTAACTCATATCATTCAACATTCGCTAAGCAAGTATTAACACAGGTAAATAAACTACTTTAATATACTAGGCACCACAAATAACGAGTCTAAATAGGTTAATACATGGTTCTCATAATATATCGCGAAATAACTAAAGAAGCATAAACAAGAAAACTAAAGAAGCATACTAGGCACCACGAATACAAGTCTAATTAAGTTCATACATGGTTCACATAATATATTGCGGAATAACTAAAGAAGCATAATAAAAACTATTTCTATGCTTTGCAAGTTCCGAAGACATTTATTCCAACTCCACCATCACACACACTTTGCATCAAGCCCGCCGCCTCCGCTACGAGTGCTTTCCTTTACCTGTATCTGCAGTATAAGGAAATGCAAACTAATAAGCATAAAGCTTAGTAAGTACCATCTAGTCTCACAAAACCATGAAAACTCGAATTATGCATTTGTAAAACATGCTATGCACATACATGCTCATATCCACAAGTAATCATGCTAGGCTCATGCTAAAATACATATCATAGAGTGTCATGACATATAACTGAGACATGGCACATACTGAACTAAAACTGAAAAGTAAGCTATAGCATGACATACATATCTGAACTGGAACTGAAACTAACTAACATAAAACTAATTATTAAATTCACCACATGCTAATATGAATTTCTGAAAACTAAATACATATAGTAGGCGAAAATAATAATCAACTGCTGTGGGCCCGGCAATGTACCAACTGTGCGCGCATCCCTAATAAACCCGAGGTAGCAAATCTCGAATCCATTATGGTTCTACTAGGTTATCTAAACCTAGGGGCAACTAGGAGCCCATCCCATACTAGGTTATCTAAACCTAGAGGCAACTTGGAGCCTATCCCTGGACCGAAGTCCGGTACAATGCCAACTGAAAATAAAATAGTTCTTTTATGCTTTTCTTTTTCCCTTCTGATTCTTGCTTTTACTAGGTTATCTAAACCTAGGGGCAACTAGGAGCCCATCCCATTGGACCTTGGTCCCAATCATAAACTGGAGCAAGAATTTCTATTCTTTAATGCTTTCTATAACATTAACTGAACTGGACATTTTAACAAACACCTAACGTGCGTGCTTGTTCATGATTTACGATTTCTAATCGTAGAACCTACATATAAGGAATTAAGCATATGAAACGTCAACCGAAACTACTTATACTGCAAGTGAGGGATACTTACATCCTGCGCTAGGTTTTCTTATGAATAAAATTCTGAAATTCCTGAGGGAACGTCGAACTACAACGTTCGTCTTGCTTCTTGGTGTTCTCCTCGCGTCTACGAGGATTCTCGTAGAGAGTAGGGCCTCTTGAGACCTTCCCTTGGCTTCCCCTTTGTCTTGGGCGGCAAAAGAAGAGGAGAAGATGAAGAAAACGCAAGAGAGCAAGAGGAGAGGTCGCGTGCGTGAGGGAGGGCGTCGGCGCCGCTAGGTTGGGAGAAAATTAACCTAAAACTCGTAACTCCCTCTTTTATACTTATGGGGGGCGAATTTACCTAATTATACCTTATCTATTGTTTCCCTTAATCTATTTCAACAAAGCAAACTAGCCCAGCTGGTCCGCCCATTCTTCTCTCACAGCGTAGGTGAAGGGATCAATTCCCACTTACGCGATTTTCTATTTTTATCCCTTTTTGCCACTTTCGTTTACGGAAAAATTCTATAAAAATATCCATAAATTTGGAATAAATTCTAAGATATTTCTAAAATTAGTTTCGAGAATTTTCGGGCGTTACAATCCCCCATACCTTATAAAAAGTTCGTCTTCGAACTTAAAACAACTCTGGGTATTTCTGCCTCATGCTGTCCTCTGGTTCCCATGTTGCCTCTTCGACTCTGTGATTTTGCCATATGACTTTCACTAATGGTACCTCCTTGTTTCGCAATTTCTTAACTGCTCGGTCTATTATCTGAATAGGCCGACTATCATAACTGAGATCTTCGCGAACTTGTACCGTCTGTGGCTCTATCACCTGGGTGGCATCTGGGATATGCTTCTTCAGCATGGAAACATGAAATACATTATGGATAGCTGACATCTCCTGAGGTAGCTCCAACTCATAAGCTACTTTGCCAACTCTTCTAGTGATGGGGTATGGTCCTACATATCTGGGACTTAGCTTGCCCTTCTTCCCAAAACGCATTACTCCCTTCATGGGAGCCACTTTGAGGAACACTGTATCCCCAACTTCAAATTCTAATGGTCTGCGCCGTGTATCAGCATAGCTCTTCTGGCGGCTTTGAGCTGTTTCTATTCTCTAGCGGATCTGCTGTATGGCTACGGTGGTATCATCTATAAGATCTGTCTGTAGGCCTAACTCTTGCCTCTCACCACCCTCGTACCAGCAGATAGGAGATCTACACCTCCGTCCATATAAAGCCTCATAGGGTGCCATGCCGATAGTGGCCTGATAACTATTGTTGTAAGCGAATTCCGCTAAGCACAAGTATCTGCACTAACTGCCCTTGAAATCTAAAGCACAAGCTCTGAGCATATCTTCTAGTACTTGATTAACTCTCTCTGTCTGACCATCTGTCTGAGGATGAAAAGCTGTGCTAAACTTCAGTTTGGTGCCTAGTGCTGTCTGTACGCACTCCCAGAAGTGCGAAGTGAACCTACTGTCCCTATCTGAAATGATAGTCCTAGGGACTCCATGTAATCTGACGACCTCCTTGAGATATAACTGAGCTAGTTGTTCCATGGAATAGGAGATCCTGATAGCTAGGAAGTGGGCAGACTTAGTCAATCTGTCAACTATTACCCAGATCGCATCATATCCATTCGTCGTTCTGGGTAGTCCCACTATAAAATCCATGGAAATATCTTCCCATTTCCATTCTGGAATCTGGATAGGCTGCAGAACTCCACCTGGTCTCTGATGTTCTGCCTTGACTCTCTGGCATGTCAGACAGGTACTGACATATCTGGCGATGTCTCTCTTCATCCCAGGCCACCAAAAACGTCCCCTGAGGTCTTGGTACATTTTGGTGGAACCAGGATGCATCGCATAAGGAGATCTATGTGCGTCCTCTAGGATCTTCCTTCGGAGCTCTCCTTGGTTCGAAACACATAAGCGGTCATCGTAGTACAGTGTCCCATTATCTGATAGGCGGAATTCTCCATTTTCGGCTTCTGCTATCCCCTGCTTGATTTTCTGAAGGTCAAGATCTTGATCCTGTGATGTCTGGATGTCTTCAATCAGGGTTGACACTAATGTCAAAGTGGAGAGCTGCCCAACTAAAATTTCCAGTCCGAACTCTGATAACTCTTTCCGAAGGGGCTGTGACATCGTGGACAAAGCTAGTAGGGTGGCACTAGATTTTCTGCTAAGTGCATCTGCCACCTTATTAGCTTTACCTGGATGGTAGAGGATGTCAATGTCATAATCCTTGACTAGCTCAAGCCACCTGCGTTGTCTCATGTTCAGATCCTTTTGAGTAAAGAAATACTTTAGACTCTGATGATCTGTGAAAATCCTACACTGAGCTCCGTATAAGTAATGCCTCCAAATCTTGAGAGCGAACACTACTGCAACTAGCTCAAGGTCATGGGTAGGGTAATTCTTCTCATAATCCTTGAGTTGTCTAGAGGCATAGGCAATAACCTTGCCATTTTGCATCAGCACTGCTCCAAGTCCTAATTTAGATGCATCGCTATATATGTCAAAGCTGTCAGTGGTCTCTGGAAGAGTCAGGATGGGAGCACTAGTCAATCTTCTCTTTAATTCTGTAAAACTGTTCTCGCAGTCCTCTGTCCACTGAAACTTCTGTTCTTTCTGGTAAGAGCTGTCAGTGGGGAGGCTATTCTGGAGAAATTCTCTACGAACTTCCTGTAGTAACGGCTAGACCCAGAAAACTTCTGATCTCACTGGCATTCTTCGGTCTAACCCAGTTACTTACTGCTTCTATTTTGCTGGGGTCTACCATCACACCATCCTTAGAGATGATATGACCCAGAAAAGACACCTGATCGAGCCAGAATTCACATTTTGAGAATTTTGCATACAGCTGGCTCTGCTGAAGGATTGCAATACTGTCTGAGATGCTCAGCATGTTTCCTCCTGAGTTCCTGAGTAGATAAGAATGTCATCAATGAAGACGATGACAAACTTATCTAAGTATTCCCTGAATACTCTGTTCATGAGGTCCATAAATGTCGCTGGAGCATTTGTGACCCCAAAAGGCATGACTACAAACTCGTAGTGCCCATATCGGTTCTGAAAGCTGTCTTCGGAATATCACCCTCTCTGACTTTGACCTGGTGATAGCCGGATCTCAAATCTATCTTTGAGAAGACTGTGGATCCCTTAGCTGGTCGAACAATCATCGATCCTGGGTAGAGGGTACCGGTTCTTGATGGTGACTTGATTCAGAGCCCGGTAATCTATACACAGGCGCATGGACCCGTCTTTCTTCTTCACGAACAACACTGGAGCTCCCCAAGGTGAATGACTAGGGCGTATGAAGCCCTTGTCGAGCAGCTCCTGTAGTTGCTCCCAAAGTTCTCTTAATTCTGCTGGAGCCATACGGTATGGTGCTTTTGAAATGGGGTTGGTACCTGGAATGAGATCTATCTCAAACTCTATCTCCCTGTCTGGTGCTAAGCCTGGTAACTCGTCAGGGAAGACTGCTGGGTAGTCACATACCACTGGGACCTCTTCTAGCTTTGGTCCTTGACTTGTTCGGCATGGATACATGTGCTAGAAATCCAGCACATCCTGTACTCAGTAGTTTCCGTGCTTCATGGCGGAGAGAAATTTCTTGGCCTTCTTCTTCGGTTCTCCGATGTATTCAAACTGCTCTCCTGCCTCTGGTTGGAATACGACTTTCCTTTTTCGGCACTCTATAGAAGCGCCGTATTTGCTCAGGAAGTCCATCCCAAAAATGACATCATAGTCGGACATATTCAGTATTACCAGATCACAGTAAAGCTCTCTGTCTGAAATGCCGACTGGTATGGCACGGAGCCATGTGTGGATGCCATGATGTCTCCGGAGGGTAGGGTAGTCAGAAACTGACCACTAAGTACGTCCGGAGGTATTGCTAGTTTTTCGGCGAATGCCCTGGATACATATGAATGGGTTGCCCCAGTATCGAAAAGTACAGATGCATGCAGGTTTAAAATACTAATCTGACCTGTAACAACTGTAGAGGCGGTGGCTACATCCTCTCTGGTCAGTGAGAAAACCCGTGCATTGTAGTAGCTGGTGGAGCTTCTAATCTGCCTTGATTGATCTGAGGACCTCTAGTGCAGTCTGCATCAGGTGAAGCTGGCCGGCTTACCTCCATACTGAATAGGCGTGGGGGAGGTAAGTTGGCCTTGTTAGGGCATTGCTTGGCCATATGCCCTTCCTGACCACAGGTGTAGCACCCTCGTGTGCCCAGCCGGCAGACTCTTGAGTGTTGTCTCCCACAGTTGGAACAAGTGGGATACTTGGTTTGCTTATTGGCTGGCTCCCCTTTTGGATTATTCCACTGCTTTCTTTTGCCTTGATTCTTTCCTTTCCAATTAGAGTTAGAGCCCTGGGGTTTTCTGAGTTCCTGTGCTACTTCCTTGGCCCTTATTCTCTGTCACGGCTACCTTCTGCTGTCGCATGCTGTTCAAGTAATGCTCGGTGATCAGAGCACTGCTAACTAGTTCCTCTGAGGTTTGCGGCCTATGGACGCCGCTGGCCACATTCAGTGCTATCTCTGGCCTTAGCATCTTGAGCATTAGCCTGACTCGCTCTCGTTCAGTACTGACTAGCTCAGGGCACAGGCGGGCCAGTCTGTTGAATCTCTTCACGGCTTCCTCTACTGATAGGTTGCCCTGCCGAAATTCAGTGAACTTGTCGTAGTGGCGGTTTGTGACCCGCATGTGGAAGAATTCTTCAAGAACTCTCTTCAAAGCTAGCCCAGGTCATCTGATTGATTGGGCGTTTTATCTTGATACGCTCCCACCACATACGTGCGTCTCCGGCTAGGCAGAAGGAGGCGCACTTTACTTTCTCATGCTCTGGCCAGTCTAGCAGCTCCATGGTACTCTCTAGGGTCTTGAACCAAGCTTGGGCATCCATGGTTCACTGGTGCCTGAGAGGGTCTCTGGCTTGATCTTCTGCCACTTGGATCAGATAAGCTTCCCTTTTTGCCCCTGTTGCTGGGGCTACTGGCATGTCTGGTGGGACCGGCGCCACAGTGGAACCTCCGTCACTATCGGCGTCTCCCCCTGGGGCTCTGGGGTAACAGTGGGAGTAGCCTGCTGATTAGCGGTTAGAGCAGCAATTACTTGCTGCTGTTCCGCTACCTGTCTCTGCAGTTGTGCTACTACCTCTGTCAGGTCCGCTGGAGGCACTGAGTGGTCTGCCTCCTGCTGAGGCTCAGTAACTGGTGCTCTTCTAACTGAGCGTCCTCA
>JAGFNQ010008000.1:100510-133159 GCA_024364735.1 Boesenbergia rotunda
GCACGATTTGATGCATGGCAGCCGGGCCCATTTGATCCTCCTGGTCCCTCCTCTTAGATGACTTGGACATGTACCCATTTGACTACCCCTACTGAGTAGGGTTGACTTCTGTTGACTTGTACTAGACTTCTACTTGAACTATGCTAATCTTAGCTTGGCTTGTTTATTTTTTTTACTAAATTAAGTTAGGGTTATGCTTAGTAGAATAGAATCATTTGGTTTTTGGATTTTCAATTTTAAATTGAACTTAAAATGTCTTTTAAAATGTTTTTTGTTAAAAATATTACTTTAACTTTAAAAAGATTTTTTACTTAGTTTTATTTCAAAAACTACCCCTTTCAAAACTAGGGCTTTTTCGAAAATGGACTTAACCTAGGCTCTAACCCTAGAACTGCATGTACCTATAGATCTAGAAGCCAGCATCTCACAAGCACCTTAGGGCACTTTTTGAATGATAACCTAGAAAGGGTTGAGATGCTTAGGTCTTTGCCTTAACTCAAGATGCTTTAAGTCAGTGCATCTGCAGCAGTTGGGGCACTAAATACAAACTGAACAGCAATCAAGTTAAGTGTCAAGTTTAGACAATCTAACTTGAACAGCTCACTGATGGACCCAAAATGACTGTCACGAAAGTGGGTCTCAAATTTAGATATTTATAAAGTGCTGGAAACCCTTTTACAATCAAAAATATGAAAATGTAATATAGGGGCCACAGGTCGTATTTTTCCAAGGGCTAGTTCAAGTTGCTCGATTCAAACTTGCATTTATATGTCGTTACTATTTTTGGGTTTCAAATAGAGTTTGGGTTTTGGTTTTAAATGGACAAGAAAGTGCAATAGAAAGAAATGAAAAGGAAGGACAAACTTAACTAAGTGAACTAGACAAGGTAATGGCAATTAAGGACTTATCCAATGGAGACCTAATCAAACAATTTCATTTAATCGAATTTGGGAACTCAATCTGATATTACATGCTAGCATCAATGCAAAGCAAATGAATAAGAGACACTTGATGTGCAAAGAATGAAAAAAATCAATGTGCCAAGATGATACTAAGTACCAAAACTATGATTTAAAATTCTGAATTGAAACTAATTACTACTACTTGGAAGAAAAGGCTAATGTTGAAGAGCTAATTACGCATTTAAGATAGAAATCAGAGATGGATGCAGTGACATTCAGAAATGAATTGAAGTTCAGAATTTGAATGCTAAAATTCAGAACATGAAAGCTGAAATGAAGCATCAATCCACATGCAAACTCAAACAAACTAGCTGAAATGATTTGTTTTAACCCACAATTCAGTAAAACTCAAAGAAAAACCACTAATAACTTGGCACAACTTTAGAAGACATCAGCTATCCTGCAGAAATTACACTAACTAGCAGAAATAGAAGGAAAACAATGTCACTAGATCGAATTCAGAATTTCTTCAGCTTATCAAAGGGCAGAATCAACAAATGAACTCTGAAATTGAATCACTAATCTAACTTCAGTAAAGAGTAAAAAGATCTAGGTTTATTGGGCACGAAATTCAGAAGCTAACATTGAAACAATGCAGCCTTAAAACTGAAACAATGCAGCCCATGAAACTGTAAATGGCACGCAAGATACAAAACTGATACAATGAAAACAGAATTGAAATGCAAACTGTAAATTGAAAACTCATTTAATTCGCTCACAATGAATCACTGAACAAGTTCACCAATTAATCTATTTGCAATATAGAACCTAATTAAGGAAAACAACATCAAGAAATGAAAGTAACAAACTGATACAATTGCAGAAAAACAGAATTGCTGAAACGAAATCGAGATTACAGCTACAAACAAGAATAAATGCAATTTAACTAAGCCTCGACCAATCCTTGATTCAAAACCACCTTGTTCGTCACTCAAGAGCAAGCCAAGAACCCTTAAACTCGCAAATCAGTGGAAGAAAAAGCTCCAATTCAGATCTGCTCCCAGATTGCATCAGCTGGATAATTCCCATTCGATCTCCTAGATCTCCATGTGAAAGGTTGAAATGATGATTTGGAATTCATCTAAACTCATCCTAGGACCCCTACAGATGGTTCAGATGGGAAGAAATGGACGCGGTTGAGATCTAGAAGCTCAAATTGCAGCTCTGCCGAAACCCTCGCACAGCTCTGCATCCGACACAATTCCGAGCAAAATCGCCATCAAACTCTCCTCCAGAGATCCAGATCTTGATTCAAGGATGTGATCGAGTCGGCCACGCCTCTGATGAAGAAAATTTGAAAGAAAACGATGAAGAAATGCGCAAGAACGAGCTGAAGAACTGAAGGAGAAAAGTGAGGTCGCGACTCCCTCTGTTCTGAATCTGAAGTGGTTTAAGTAGTTAAAGAAATGGACGGCTGAGATTCATTCCGCTTCATCCAACGGTGGATCGTTGTCCGATTTGATTCAAATTTTTCAGATCTTGATCAGAGGTCAAGATCATCCTTGTGGTAGCTCGGATCTGCCAGATCTTCAACGGATGATCCAGATCACCTTGATCTTTGTATGGATGGTTAAGAACACTCCGATCATGATCCAACGGCTAGATGGTCTCTGATTTAGCTGAAACTCTCAGATCTTGATCTGATCACTTGATTAGCCTTAATCCCAGCTCGGATTGATCAGAAGTTCTCAGATGGTCTAGATCTAACCGTTCTTGCATCGGACGGTCCAAATGAGTCGTCGCTTGATCACTTGATCTAGTCCACTTTTGACTCAACATTTGACCCAACCTGACCTAGGTCCATGATCCCTTCAAGCCTACAAGAGTAGATCAAAAATTTAGTGACAAATCAACTCAAATATAACCAAATTTGCAATTAAGTCCAAAAAGGATACAAATCCTAAAACCTAGGCCAAATCCACAATTACGCTAGTAAAATATAGGTCAAACACGGATTTAAACATATAAAATGATCAACAAAATGACACTTATCAACTCCCCCACACTTAAGCTTGAGCGTCTCGCGAAAAGTATAAACTATGTATCCCCTAGTTTATTCCCAAACATAAGTAGAAGCAATTGAAAAGAGATTACCTAGGGTTGTTAATTCTCAAAAATCTAAGCTCTATAGACTAGTATCTTGTCCTTAAATCAACAACTTAACAAATTCAACCTTCATGATTCATTGAGATGAATTTCACTCACTAAACCTCTCAAGGGGAACTTTTGGTGGCTCTCTTCCTAAATCCTAAATACATGATAGAAATGGAGCTCACTCATACACACATGCTTCTTGCACTACCATAGGCTTGCTTATTATCTACTCTCTACCATTATTCAAGATTGGAATCAATCATCTATAAAAGTTTATTCAAAAGTGAAAGAAATAGGAAATGGTAGAAATGGAATAAAAGCAAAGTAAATAGCTAATTTGAATGAAATGGAAGACTTGGATGTTCAAAGATATTCTTGATGCATTTTCGCCCTCCTTTCAGTCCATATAATGTAGTCAAAGTGTGATGAAGTGATGCTTTGCAATGCCCTTCAAAAATCTTATGAAAAGAATTCCATAATTCCTTTGTGCCAATTTCTTCTTCTTGTGTGCCAATTTTGCTTCCTCTTTTCCTTTTCTGATTTTTTTTTCTTTTCCTTTCTTTCCTCTACTGAAATCAGAATGTAGCTGAGCAAATCTTCAATTTGGATGAGAATTACTCCACTAATCCATTGTGCCGAAACTCATCAATGTGCCCCTTGTTTTTTTTTTTCAACTGTTTTTTTTTTTCAAACTGTCTTCTATTTTTTTCAGCTGCTAGCTTCCAAGGCAATTCAATTCAATCCCGAAACATCAAACTCTTCATCCTTACAGTTTCCTGATTTATTATCATCAATGAGCTCAGCTAGTAATAGAGAAGTAATTCCAAACTGTTTTGGATTTCAGCTCACTGCAGGTTTTTCTGCTTTGATTTAAGACATTCTACATCCACATTTCTTCCTGCTTTGATCAGCAATGGAAACACTCAACATCTTCTATGCATTTCGGTACTTCATTCTGCAATACACAGCCCTGTAAATCCAAATTACAGCTTCAAGTTGATACAAAACTTGAGTAAAAACTGCTTGTATTGTACACTAAATTTATTCCTAGCAGTCCACTGAATTTTTTCCTGTTAATCACTTGATTCTTTACTTGATACTCCCTGTTTACTTCAAATTCCAGCAGCCCTTTCACTGGTTTCAGAAATGTATAACTGCAACTCAGCTCCTAGAAGAGTAGCCGAAACAAGTTCTTATCCTTTTTCCATTTGGTACAAAATTTTTGCTTTTCCTCTTGCACAGATTTTTCCACTTGTTTCCACTTTGGTTCAGATTTCTGCACATAATTTCCTGCTTCAAATCAAACCTAACAACTCATTCAAACTTAGCAAAGAGTTACTGATTTCATCTTCCATAATTCCTACTTGATCCAAACCCTTTTGTGCTACAAACTCCATTGCTTTCAAACTCTTTCATTTTTTCTGTTTTTTTTTCCTGTTTTTTTTCTGTTTTTTTTTTCTGTGTGCCCTTTCTTCTAATTGAGATTTCTTTAGATCCAATTCACCTCCAATTCACAACTGAATTCCCATTAATCTTGATACCAAACTCCACTCCAATTGGCAATTTTTGACTTCAACTCAACAATGAAATGAATTTTTTTTTCAAATGTTTCCATCACACTATCCACTCCCCCACACTTAATCTTTTGTCCGTCTCGGGCAAAATCACATCAAAGAATATCTCCAAACAAACAAGTCCCTAGAAAGCATGGTTAGGAATAGGAAATAAGGAAAGAAAATAGGATGAACATGATTTTTGCCAAAAATTGACATGGAAAGGTAAACAAATTTATTAGCCTCTATAGAAGTGATCTAAACATTGAAATATGACTTTGAAAGAACCTAAGCAAGTTCTAGAGTACAATCACATGTATGTTTCACAAAAATAAGGCTAACCCTCACTAGGTACAACTAATTCATCTCAAGTCCTCAATCAAGAATCCATAGCCAAGTAGTACTCAAGCATCCAAGATTTCATCCATGAGCTTAAACCCTAAGTTTTAACAACCAAATTTAATTTGTTTTCAAAAGACTCTAAAATGCTATGAAAATAACCTAAAGGGATACATTTATTCCTACTCATGAAGAAAAAGTGCCAAAAGACATAAAATGGCATTTATAGTGCCTATTTATTAATTCTACTCTATTCAAGCATTTATTAGCAAGAATTTATTTCAAAAGAAAATTCTACTTCTAGCAAGCATAAAGAGGAAAATGGCAATGAAAGAAAATGCAAGAAAAAATAAACTCCCTTTCATTTCTGGCGGTCGGAGTCTATCAAGGAATAATCTCCATCGCGGTAGGGAGGAATAGGAGTAGTTAAAACAATTTCCTTCATTTGCTCAATTTTATTTTGCTTCACTCCCCCACACTTATTCTTCACAATAAAATGTCCAGGTGGCCGAAGGTGATTTAAATACAATAGCCACTTCTGAGGTGGAGTGTTATAAGTTAAAGCAAGTTCATCTCCTCCCTCTTTATTCTTTCTGAAAAATCTTCCAGGTGGTTGAAGACTGTCTAGATGTAGTACCCACTCAAGAAATCTCTGAGACCCTGCAAAACCATGTAAAACCTTCCTCAAGCGTGCAGCGTAAGATAAAAATGCAATATCATCAATCTCTACATAACATGTATCTAAAAATGCATCACATCCAATAAAGTCAATTTTGGGTACCTCAATGAATTTTTCACAAGCATATTCTATCAAAGATGTATCAAGAAATGTTCCACAGTCAATATAATCAATCTCAGGTACCTCTAAAAGTTTTTCACATTCAATTTCAGCATAAGAGATAGCCAGAGATTCTTCACAGTAAACAACTTCAATTTCAGGCTCTAAAATTTTTTCAAAATCAATTTTAGCATAACCTGTCTCAAGAATATCATAGCAATGCATGAAATCAAGCCTGGGTACCTCTAAAGAATTTTCACAATTATTTTCCACAAATGATGAATCAAGATATTCTTCACATGCAAATCTAGACATCTCCCTAAAATTCTCTAAAGGAAAAGAAGAAATACTTACCTGATCTGGATGAGAAATGTCTATTGGATCTACAAGAAATACCTCCATCTCGGGCTCAAAATCTGGTGAAAAATCAACTGAAATAGGTGATCCTTGGGTACTTGCTCCAATTTTGCAAGTCCCTACACTTTCTGAAAGTGGTGGTGGTCCCTGGGGCTCTGTGCAATCCCCTACACCTATAGAATAATCTCCTGTGCATGCCTCCTGAGTAATCTCTGCAACAACATCATTAAAAAGAATAGGGCTATCAAAAACAATATCATCACAAAATACAAAACAAGAAAAATCATATGAATCCTCCTCTGAAACCAACTCTCCTCCCACTATGTCAAATATACCATCATCAGCAATGGTCTGTGCCTCAGTAATCTCATCTGCAGTGTCTATGCTCAGAATAGAGTGATTCCCCTTAGGATCCTTCATGGCATCAAAAATGCTAAACTGGACCACTGTGTCTCCCACCTCCATTGAAAGGGTGCCAGCATATACATCAATTTTGGTTCTTGCAGTCTTCAGAAAAGGCCTTCCAAGGATAAGTGGGGATCTACGTGCAAGGTACTCTCCCTCCATGTCTAGAATGTAGAAGTCCGCTGGGAAAATCAATTCTTTCACTTTAACTAACACATCTTCAATTACTCCTGCCGGGCGGGTCTGACTCCGGTCTGCTAACTGAATCATAATTCCAGTGGGCTGTAGAGGTCCAATGCCAAGCATCTGAAAGACTGTCCTGGGCATGACATTAATAGAAGCTCCTAAATCAAGCATGGCATCATGTAGTGTGGTGCTTCCTATCTCACAAGATACAGTGAACATGCCAGGGTCTTCACATTTCTGAGGGATGGCATGGATGAGTGATGACACATTCTTCCCCATGCTGACCATTTCATTTTCCTTAAGCTTCCTCTTGTTAACACAAAGATCTTTCAGAAATTTCGCATATTTAGGAACCTGTTTGATCATTGTCAGCAAGGGTACATTAATTTCAACTTTACTAAAAAGTTTTACCAATTCATTGTACTCTTTTGCTTTCTCCTCTTCCCCTTGTCTTCTGGTTGGAGTTCTCCCATTTGGAAAAGGCAAAGGAATAGGAACTTCCTCCTCATGAACCAAAATGGGTGGGGCTGATTTTTTTGTTGCTGCCCTGTTTTCCGTAGCTGCTGTAGGAACTGTCTCGCCACTGTTTTGTGCTTCGTTTTCCACCAAAATTGGAGGATTGCTAGATGAAGAAGTTGGACACGAGCTAGGGGTGGTATCCACTGAAATTGGAGTGGTTTCGGCACTGATTTGGGCTGGAAATGAAGATGCTGCCCTGTTTTCAGAAAAATCTGCTCTTGGGTCATTTGGAGTTGATACAACCTTCCCACTTCTCAAATAAATTGCGCTAACGTTTCCCTTAGGGTTAGGAACAGCTTGGGAAGGTAATAGACTTGATCCTTGAGCTTTGCTTTGATTTAAGTCTTTAGCTATTTGCCCAATTTGCCTTTCAAGATTTTGTATAGCGGCAAAAAGATTTCCTTGTTGTGTTTGTTGGTTTTGGGACTGTTGGGGCTGAAATGATGGCTGATATTGCTGTTGGAAAGGCTGATAAGAATGTTGAAATGTTGAGGAATTTTGTTGAGAATTATACCCTTGAAAATTCTGATTTTGAAAAGGAACTTGTTGTGGTGAGGGCTGAAATTGGTTGGGCTGAAATCCTTGGTTTTGGGCTGAAAACTTGAGTTCCAAGGCTGAAAATTTTGCTGCGGTGGTTGACTTTGTTGCTGTGGAGGTTGGTATGGCTGTTGATAACTCAAATTCCCTTGATAGCCTTGATGAAACCCTTGAAATGGTTGCTGAAATTGTTGTTGGAAAGGCTGATTTAGGGGCTGAATTTGTTGATTTTGTGGCTGTGATTGTTGGGCTGCTGCTGACTTGCTGAACATTTGTGGGGTTGCTGTGATTGTTGTTGAGGTGGGCCTTGTTGGCAAAAAGAATTTCCATAGTTCAAGTTTGGATGATCCCTCCACCCGGGGTTGTAAGTAGGAGAATATGGGTTGTTTCTAGCTTGAAATTGTCCCCTAACCAAAGCTGCTACTGACTCATCTTGTTGTAGGTTGGGGCATAAATCTGAAGTGTGCTCCTTGCTAGAACAAATTCCACATACACTCATCACCATTTGATTTGATTGTGGAGGTGCTGAAGGAATTGAATTTTTACTTGAAATCTGAAGACCCATTTGCTTAACAGCTGATGTGAGTTCTAACAATGCACTACTAATCTCCTTTTGATCATTAGGAACCCCTTGAACTTCATTAACCCCTCTAGTAGATAATGCCCTGCCTCCAAATTGTTGTGAGTTCTCAGCCATATTTGAAATAAGCTCCCTGGCTTGATGTGGGTTTGTTAACTAAAGCCCCTCCAGCTGCTGCATCAATCAAAATCCTATCCATCTGTAATAATCCCTCATAAAAGTACTGGATGAGGAGCTGCTCACTAATCTGATGCTGGGACAACTGGAGCACAACTTGTTGAATCTCTCCCAGTAGTCATAGAGTGTCTCTCCTACTATCTGCTGAATGCCACAGATACTTTTTCTGATAATTGCTGTTCTGGAGGCTGGAAAATATTTTTCTAAGAAAGCCTTCTTCATGGAAATCCAACTAGACACATACCCAGTAGGTAAGTAATAAAACCATCCTTAGCTGCTCCAGTCAAAGAAAAAGGAAAAGCCCTCAGCTTGATGTCTTCCTCTGAAATACCCTGAGGCTTCATAGTGGAGCAAACAACATGAAACTCATGCAAGTGTCTGTTTGGATCCTCTCCAGATAAACCTTGAAATTTAGGCAAAAGATGGATAAGTCCAGATCTGAGCTCAAAATCTCCACCCAGCTCTGGTAGGCAATGCTAGAGTACTGAAAAGAAGCATCTGGGCTGCTAGTTCTTTCATGGTCTTCTGGTGGTCTGCCATCTGATCAACTGAATAAGTGGAAATAGACTGAGTAGGAATAATGCCAAAAGCCTCTGAAACACTGAGCTGGCTCCTCCTAGCTCTGAAGGTCCTCTCAATCTCAGGGTCAAAATCCTCTAGTCACCACCTGTAGACCTGGTCATAAAAACAAGAACAAATCGCAGTACAAGTATATAGAAAGATG
Source organism: Boesenbergia rotunda (assembly GCA_024364735.1). Classification (NCBI taxonomy): domain Eukaryota; kingdom Viridiplantae; phylum Streptophyta; class Magnoliopsida; order Zingiberales; family Zingiberaceae; genus Boesenbergia; species Boesenbergia rotunda. The sequence goes on from JAGFNQ010008000.1 coordinate 109,722, forward strand.
AAACAAATAGAATCAAATCAGATGATATAGCAGTAAATGCAAGAAAAATGGATCAAGAAAAATATGAAATGAGTACACAAGCAAAAATCAATCAACTCAACTAGTGTGTTCCCCGGCAACGGCGCCAAAAATTTGATGGACCCAAAATGACTGTCACGAAAGTGGGTCTCAAATTTAGATATTTATAAAGTGCTGGAAACCCTTTTACAATCAAAAATATGAAAATGTAATATAGGGGCCACAGGTCGTATTTTTCCAAGGGCTAGTTCAAGTTGCTCGATTCAAACTTGCATTTATATGTCGTTACTATTTTTGGGTTTCAAATAGAGTTTGGGTTTTGGTTTTAAATGGACAAGAAAGTGCAATAGAAAGAAATGAAAAGGAAGGACAAACTTAACTAAGTGAACTAGACAAGGTAATGGCAATTAAGGACTTATCCAATGGAGACCTAATCAAACAATTTCATTTAATCGAATTTGGGAACTCAATCTGATATTACATGCTAGCATCAATGCAAAGCAAATGAATAAGAGACACTTGATGTGCAAAGAATGAAAAAAATCAATGTGCCAAGATGATACTAAGTACCAAAACTATGATTTAAAATTCTGAATTGAAACTAATTACTACTACTTGGAAGAAAAGGCTAATGTTGAAGAGCTAATTACGCATTTAAGATAGAAATCAGAGATGGATGCAGTGACATTCAGAAATGAATTGAAGTTTAGAATTTGAATGCTAAAATTCAGAACATGAAAGCTGAAATGAAGCATCAATCCACATGCAAACTCAAACAAACTAGCTGAAATGATTTGTTTTAACCCACAATTCAGTAAAACTCAAAGAAAAACCACTAATAACTTGGCACAACTTTAGAAGACATCAGCTATCCTGCAGAAATTACACTAACTAGCAGAAATAGAAGGAAAACAATGTCACTAGATCGAATTCAGAATTTCTTCAGCTTATCAAAGGGCAGAATCAACAAATGAACTCTGAAATTGAATCACTAATCTAACTTCAGTAAAGAGTAAAAAGATCTAGGTTTATTGGGCACGAAATTCAGAAGCTAACATTGAAACAATGCAGCCTTAAAACTGAAACAATGCAGCCCATGAAACTGTAAATGGCACGCAAGATACAAAACTGATACAATGAAAACAGAATTGAAATGCAAACTGTAAATTGAAAACTCATTTAATTCGCTCACAATGAATCACTGAACAAGTTCACCAATTAATCTATTTGCAATATAGAACCTAATTAAGGAAAACAACATCAAGAAATGAAAGTAACAAACTGATACAATTGCAGAAAAACAGAATTGCTGAAACGAAATCGAGATTACAGCTACAAACAAGAATAAATGCAATTTAACTAAGCCTCGACCAATCCTTGATTCAAAACCACCTTGTTCGTCACTCAAGAGCAAGCCAAGAACCCTTAAACTCGCAAATCAGTGGAAGAAAAAGCTCCAATTCAGATCTGCTCCCAGATTGCATCAGCTGGATAATTCCCATTCGATCTCCTAGATCTCCATGTGAAAGGTTGAAATGATGATTTGGAATTCATCTAAACTCATCCTAGGACCCCTACAGATGGTTCAGATGGGAAGAAATGGACGCGGTTGAGATCTAGAAGCTCAAATTGCAGCTCTGCCGAAACCCTCGCACAGCTCTGCATCCGACACAATTCCGAGCAAAATCGCCATCAAACTCTCCTCCAGAGATCCAGATCTTGATTCAAGGATGTGATCGAGTCGGCCACGCCTCTGATGAAGAAAATTTGAAAGAAAACGATGAAGAAATGCGCAAGAACGAGCTGAAGAACTGAAGGAGAAAAGTGAGGTCGCGACCCTCTCTGTTCTGAATCTGAAGTGGTTTAAGTAGTTAAAGAAATGGACGGCTGAGATTCATTCCGCTTCATCCAACGGTGGATCGTTGTCCGATTTGATTCAAATTTTTCAGATCTTGATCAGAGGTCAAGATCATCCTCGTGGTAGCTCGGATCTGCCAGATCTTCAACGGATGATCCAGATCACCTTGATCTTTGTATGGATGGTTAAGAACACTCCGATCATGATCCAACGGCTAGATGGTCTCTGATTTAGCTGAAACTCTCAGATCTTGATCTGATCACTTGATTAGCCTTAATCCCAGCTCGGATTGATCAGAAGTTCTCAGATGGTCTAGATCTAACCGTTCTTGCATCGGACGGTCCAAATGAGTCGTCGCTTGATCACTTGATCTAGTCCACTTTTGACTCAACATTTGACCCAACCTGACCTAGGTCCATGATCCCTTCAAGCCTACAAGAGTAGATCAAAAATTTAGTGACAAATCAACTCAAATATAACCAAATTTGCAATTAAGTCCAAAAAGGATACAAATCCTAAAACCTAGGCCAAATCCACAATTACGCTAGTAAAATATAGGTCAAACACGGATTTAAACATATAAAATGATCAACAAAATGACACTTATCATTGTTCTATCCTAAGTCAGACCGGTCCGCAGTCAGGTATGATTTACTTAGTTGTCAGGTACTTTTACATTGTGTTTATCTATTTTGAAGGCCTGAGGCCAAATATATACTGCGTGGGTTGTCATATATATTGTTTGTATGTGTAAATTGTCCGCCGGACAGGGGAGGTGCTGTCCGATTTTCTATTGGAACAGCGGCTCCTGGGTCTCGGGGCGTGACAAAAGTAATTTTCTGTTGTCTTTATGTTTAATTCTCCTTTATCCTTGTGAGAGAACCATTTAAACTGGACCAATTCTAACTGCAACTAGTGCTCTATTATGTTTTAGCTGTATAGTACCATTAAACAAATGTGTTTATAAAAAAAAAGTAGCTGTAATGGTTTCCATTTGATACTACAATTTTGTCATTTTTTAGATACTACAATCTGTTTATAAAAAATATTAGTTTTGTCATTTTTTAGATACTACAATTTTGTTATCATGAAAATTGAAAGTCACTTGCATTGTAGGTAAAATGAGGCAATTTGAAAGACATGAAATCTTAGCCATAGTTACGTATGCAAGTTATTTAGCTTGCATGCAGTATATAACTCGACATGTGTCTCGTATCGAAAGACCACCTTCTCAATCACAACGATATAATAGAGATCAAGTGCGCCAAGAATTTATGGCTCAATTAGAGGCACATTATAACTCACGCTCTGTAATACGTATGAGTTATGATGCTTTCACTCGATTAGTTGCAATACTTCATGGAAGAGGACTTCTGAGGGATAATCAATATAGTTTTGTTGAAGAACAAGTTGCTAAGTTTCTACATATTTTAAGTGGTCAAGCACGTGTTAGGTTAGAAAGTTTCTTCTTTCGTCAGTCTACTGAGACCATTAGTCGTCATTTCCACCAAGTTCTTAGAGCTTTAATAGCACTTCAAGATCAAATGTTAGTCCAACCGAATGGTTCTACAGTCTCACCACAAATACTCAACAGTGGAGGAAGATTCTATCCATACTTTAAGGTATTTTTAATACAAATATTGTTTGGAATTTATATTTATAATGACACATGATAATGGTTACTTGTTTATGTTGAAATTTTTAGAATTGTATCGGTGCAATAGATGGAACACATATTCGAGTTAAGGTTTCAAAAGAAGAAGTGTCAAGATATAGAGGAAGGAAAAACTATCCTACAATGAATGTATTGGCAGCTTGCACTTTTGACTTGAAATTCACATACATATTACTTGGGTGGGAGGGATCAGCTTCAGATTCAAGAATTTTAGATAACGCGTTAAGTAGAGAAGATAATCTACATGTTCCTCAAGGTATTAAGGTTTTCATAAATTTATTTCAGGGTTATTTAAAATTTTTCATAATTTTTTATATAAATATTTTAAATTCTATTTTTAGGTAAGTTCTACTTGGCCGATGCTGGATATATGTTGAGGTCCACATTTATCACTCCATATCGAAGCACCCGATATCATTTGAAAGAATATTCTCGACATCCCCCTGAAAACCCAAAAGAGTTATTCAACTTAAGACATTCTTCGTTACGCAATGCAATTGAAAGAGCTTTTGGTGTTTTGAAGCATAGGTTTCCAATATTAGCAGAGATGTCTAGATATCATGCAAAGACAGTGAGTGAAATTGTTTTAGCATGCTGCATCTTGCACAACTTCTTAGTGGATTTTGATCCAGATGAAGAAATTATTGCACAAATTGATAGAGATCTCATGAATAATGAACCTGAACATGGACTTACTAATGGAACAATTGCTAGAGGTGAAGATGGAAGAAGAAGGGAAATTTTGAGAAACTCTATTGCCGCACAAATGTGGAATGATTATACTTCTCAACAATATTGATTTTTTTGCATGTGTATTATTGTGTCAAACTTTTATTATTGTGTCGAACTTACCGAACTTTTATTATTGTGTCGAACTTTTATTATTTGTACTATTGCCGCACAAATGTGTATTATTGTGTCCATTGCTGTGTTTTAATTTTATTGTGTCGAATTTTTATTAAAATGTCCAAATTCCATCAATTGCAGTATATATAATTACTTGGATCTCAACGGTATTGGATAATTTTATTGCATGTACTTTAAGTTACGATATGGATGATGAGAAAGTTTTTGAGGTGGAAGGAGGAAATGGTTGTAATGCATACTTCAAGTGGACAACAGAAATGGATGGTGTAATGCTTGAAGTTCTTAGGGAGCAAAAGAATAAAGGTCAAAAGGAAGATAGAGCTTTTTCTACTGAAGCATATAGGAAGGTGGTAGAGGAAGTTAATGATAAATTTTCTTTGAATATCAACAAAACCAAAGTGATGAATCGTCTCAAAACTCTTAAGGAACAAATGGTGCTAGCAAAAGAAATTGAATTGAAAAGTGGAATAGGATGGAATGATTCTTCTAAAACATTTGAGGCTCCTCTAGAGGTGTGGAAATCTCTGATAAAGGTATGCGTATTCTATTTCATTTCCTATAATATAGTTGTAGCTTCTTCCTTGCACATGCTTGTTTACGAATTTTCTTATTGTGATTTCCTTTTGTTATAGGCCAATCCAAGGTTCAAAAATATCAAAGGAAAATCCCTTCATCACCTGGACATTCTCAGAGAGATATATGAGAAAGATGTAGCAACCGGAGCTCAAGCCGAGAGTGCTAAAGAAAAGGTACAAATATGGGAAAGGGAAAGGGAGGATGCTAATATTAGTATCGATGAAATTGATGAGATGCAAACAAACAATCAAGTTTATTTGGAAAATTTTTCTCCCTTTGATTCTGAAAGTATGCCATCAACACCAGGATCACAATTTGGAGCATCAAATCCATCTGTACCTAATACTTCAGTTGCGAAAGGTAAAAAAAGAAAAGCACCAATGGCAGATGAGTACTCATCCGATTTAAAAGAGGTGTCTTCGGCGATGAAAGATATTGCACAAGCTATTTTAAATACAAGCACTCAAGTTTGGAAGCCTGCAGAAATATATGAAGCAGTAGCTAAATTGTGTTTGGAGGATGACAAACTTTTTGATGCTGTTGAATGGCTTAATGAGCATCCTAATCTTATTGGAGCCTTTTTTGGTTTCCCAGAAGAGCTACGCTTGCGATGGTTGGCTAAAAAATTAGGTTGGTGATTGTTATGTGATGTTGAATGTTGAATGGATTTTTCCCCCTTTGACTGAATGTTGAATGTTGAATTTGAATGTTGAATGTTGAATTTTTTGTTCTTTCTGTGCTTGCTTTTGTTCTTTCTTTCACTATTGTCCTTTTTCAACCTTAACAATCTGTCTTTTACTGTTGTCCCTGCAACTAACAATGTAGATTCCCGATATATATTTTCCATTAACTTGTGTCTTTTTTTCAACCTCAACAATCTCTCTTTCATTATTGTCAATGTAACTTACAATGTATATTCCCTGTAACCGGCAAAATCTCGATTACAATTGTCAATCTGCAAAAGATTGGCTGAATATGCTATAGCTCGATCGGAGAATCATATTCCTGATTGAAAAAGAATCCAGATTAAAGAATTGCCAGTTAGATTATTGCAATTGACCAAGCCTTCCTACTTTCTTGAAAAAGTTAATACAGTTTGAATTGTCCAATCTGTAATCAATAAAGTCTTCTGCTTTTCTCGTAAGTGGTTCACCCAATTGCTACCTGAGGTGGAGTGCCACACAGGTTTGAGGTGTTGAAGCATGGCTCCTATACTACGTTATACTAAAAAAAATAATCAGGGATTTTTCTCTTAAATACTCTCCTTTACCTATGTATATTATCTCAAATAGTCTACTGCTTATTTGTAGCTACTTCTGATGAAATTTATTTCATGCTTTTTAAAGGCTTGCCTATTTATGCATCTCGTTATATTTACTTATACGTTTTACAAGCTTAATTTAGGACTGTTTGTGCTTGATCTGTTACCATTTAGTGAATACAGGCACATTTGACGCGGGCTACAGAAGTTAAAAGGATTGTTGAGTTGATTATGGGAAATGTTGATGGTTGTTATGCTGTTGAACCCAGTGTTGCTACAGTTGCACATGGTACTGCAGAAGGTTCCCAAGAGAACAATGGCCATATTGTTCCATATGTTTCTCATTACATTCCCAGAAATCCTTCTAAAATCTCATTGGTTCAAGGAAAAGCTAATGATTCAAGTCCAAGCACATCCAAAAATTTTGTTCTTTCTGTTGAATTTTTTGATGCTGTTGGATAAATTACTAGTTTGTCAATTCAAGTTTTCAAAAGGATTACTAATCTTAAAATTATGCATTTTGAATATCAAACAGAAATTTCATGGTGGACATTTTATCTAGGACAGTTTGTTATTTTGGGATTTCAAATTGTTATATTTTATTAGATATTAGCTTTCTAATTGTGTTCTTTCACATTTGTTGAATTAAAAAAAAATTTGTCGAGACCTCATGGAGCAGCTCCTTGTAAGTTATGGGTACAGAATGGAAAAACGTGAATTGGAGAAAAGTTATTGTACAAATTATATATAGAGTAGTAGGAATGAAGGTTTAGGAAATAATTCTGTGATGAATGCACTAAAGAGTTAATGATTGATCTTTATTTTGCTTAAGGGTGAAATGGTAAAAGTATAACAATTGATTTCAATTCCGATTGATTCCAAACATGAGAATTCATGATTCCAAACATGAGAATTCAATTCAATTCTCTTGTTTACTAATTCATTCCAAACTGGGAATTGGAATTCAATTCCGGTCGGAATTCAATTCCAATTCCTTATTTAAAAGGTTTCCAAACAAGGTGTAAGTCGATCCTTTATTTGCCCGAAAACACAGTACTATTGCAGGTCTCTTGCCCGCAACCCTCGCCTCTCGATCCTTCATCGCCAGTCCTCACCTCTCCCGTACAATCTCTACTGCCAGCTATTGCCCGCCAGAGTATAGGTTAGTCCTTCCCTCTTCTCACAACCTCTGTTCTTCCGATCTCACAGGTCGATCCTTCCCCTTAATCTCGATGACCTATCTCTCACAAGCTGATCCTACCCCTTAATCTCGATGATATTATGTTGATGTGGTTCAAATTCGATCCCTATTCTATTATTTGTGTGCTTAGGAACAAATTTGATGTCAAGAAATGAACTTGAGAACCTATTTATTTTAGTCTATTTGTGGTGTTTATATTCTTGTGTCATTGGTTAAGACATTTCTCGCCATTACTTTGTCTTTACGGTTTCAATCATTTTTCTCTCTCATTTGCTCTGTTTTTTTTTATTTTATTGGAGTTTGCTTTAATCTATCAGTTTTATTTTTCTGTAGAGTTCTTGTCTCTTCTTTCATTTTTGTGAAGTTTGCTTTAGTGATATTATTCTTAGACCTCTTATTTTGTTTAGTGAGACAACACATGCAGAACACTTCTCAATGCAAATCTTACACATGTACATTCTTTTTCTTTAGAGCATTGCCACATTGGTTTTATGTAGTTTTATACAATTCAATCAAAAATTATGTTCTAAAGTAAATTTCTTTAGTTCCATAATTATGACACGAAAATAGACATAACAAGAAATCAAATGTACATATGACTTCATCAATTAGGATGCACATGGTGACTCATGATGAGATAATTTTGTTTGTGATTTAGATCATTAGATATATAAGAATCAAAAAGCGCCTTTAATCAAAAGTACATACAGAGATATCAATAGTAGTACCACATGTTGAAAGCTCTTTTTTTTTTCAATCTTACAGTTTGGATAAGAGTTGTTAGCTCCATGGTTTGTGAAGTTCTTAGTTGGCATTGAGCAGTTAAGTAATTGTGTTGTTTTTACTTTATCTTACTAGGAGTAATTGGGTGGTTGATAGTGTAGTGAAATATGTAATGGGGAAGGGCTGTGTAGCTTTAATCTGTCTTAGGATGATGATAAAGTTACTACCAAAAGTTGAGTTTGTACTTCTTGCTCTTGTACTATGTTAAATTTCAACTGAACTGAGAACTCGATCTAACCCGAAGTACCTAGTCTCTTAGGTGAACAATTTACTTTTATTTCAGAGAACATCACTTGAAAAGTTGGTTTTGAAGATGCTGTGCTTTTCATGAAATAATTATTCTCTAGACGGGCTTTGTTCGTTCCTATCTATCTACAACCTAAGTGAGTTATCAATTCCAATATAAATTAGCACCTTCTGAAATTGTTAATATATTGCTACTTTTATCAACATATTGTTTCTGTCAAGATTTTGCTGGATACATTATAAATCAGAGTTTCTTGTACTCTCTTGATGTTAGCAACATGTTAGCAGAATTTGTAGAACTGCTTCATTGCATCTAATCGACATAATAACACTCTTAAACCTCATTTCTTTTACTTTGATGAGACTTTTTGGGTTGGGCATTGTAATTGAGGCCATGCTTGTTTTCTCTTTATTAAATAGAGAATAAGAATATGAAGAGTACCTTTGTGAAAATCAAATATAGTTTAATTTATAATTCATGACAAACATGTTGGATCAAGGGTTAAAGTATCATCCGATCCCCTATATTTCAGTTTCACTCAATGGTTGGAATGGTGCAATTTTGCTATTGTGCTGTGCCAACATTCATCACACTTCAACATGGTTTTGCTATATTTCAGTTTCACTAAATAGCTGGAATGATTTTGTTTATGAGTAGGTATGGAATGATGACCACCATAATTCTATTTAGATTTAAGAGGGCGCTTGATAAGCGAGATTAGAAGGCGGAAATGTGAATAAAATCTATTTCATTCTCATGTATGATATTTGGTATACGGGAATCAGAATCAAAATATAGATATGATACCCCTAATTTTATAACCCAAGTATCCAACCCCCACTAGGTTATTACTAAACCCATAAACATCTCAATCAAAACTCATTACCATTCCTATTGCTGAATTATGACGACCATTATTTCATACCTACTCGTAAATAAAACCATTCCAGCTATTTAGTGAAACTGAAATATAGCAAAACCATGTTGAAGTGTGGTGAATGTTGGCACGACACAATAGTAAAACCAGCCGTTGACTGAAACTGAATTATAGGCAAATTGAAAATAGTTCCTTGAAAATAGTTGGCGATTGAAAACACAGTATCCTTGAGTCGTACCTAGGGGTGAGTATTCGGTTAAAACCGAACCGAACCAAATAGACCGAAAACCGAATAAACCGAATTTCCCCCACAAAACCGAACCGACCGAATTTAACCGAGAAAACCGAACCGAAAAAAAATCGGTTAATTCGGTTTTTAACCGAATTAACCGATTTGACCGAATAATTTTGACCCTAATCTAATTTTGTGTATTATGTTTGTTTACACGTGAATCAAAATTGAAAAACAATGGAATTAATTTGTAGATCCTCTAATGCATAGTAGTTAATCTGTGCTTAGTTAATCTGTGCTTAATTTGTCATGAAAACTAATCTATTTCGATTTGTTTGCTCTTGTTGAGTTGTTGTTTACTGACCCCTATTCAAAGCTATGATTAACCTGTTGGCTGTTGTAGTTTGGTTAGTCTTAATGTGATTTTCATTTGCATTTTCTGAATTTCTGCAGCCCGCAGGGCTGGCAGCGTAAGTTCGATCCACACTGCAAACTCTGTTATTCAAAACTGATTGGGTTCAATCACTTTCCTATGCAAGCTCTGTTATTCAAAACTGATTGGGTTACTATTGAAGGACTCATGGCAAACTCTCCAATACATCAACCAGCTAAAGAGAGAATTAAAATTTAACTAAATTCTAATAGATTTGAATTACTGAAATATTATTAATTCAGTTTTCTACAATTAGATGAGGGTGCATTTTTCAAGCAAAATAGATTCAATTCTCACGCAGAGTTACAAATAAATTACAAGTGAAATTGGAGTGCCACATTAAGGTGAAATGTTGCGTCAGATCATCTATCTGATTTTACACGTGAAGAACTCGTTGTCACACGATTGCAAGATGAAGAATCACTGGAGGATGATGGTTTCTTCTTCTTTCGCTTGATGAGGTAGTCCTCTGTTCCCATCACAGAATGAATCTGTATATATCGCTCCCAATAAGTTTGTGATAAAAGTAGGTGTTGGTTGGAAATTTAAGTTACGTACCTTTGGAGAAGAATTGAACATCTTGAGTGAAAGACCATTGATCATCTACATTTTACAACTGGACTTGGATTTGGGTATATTTCTGAACTCCAATGAAATCCTTAAAATTCTAGTCAATTTAGAAAAACTCACAAAGCGTTATACGAAAAGGTACCTATTATGGAAAGGTTTTCTCATTTCCTTTCTCTCAGGATCGCTCTTATGAAAGTGATTATGCACCTAAGCTGAAAATTTAGGTTCTTTAGAAATTGTAGTTGTTTCAGATTCCTTACGAAGGTGTTCCACCAACTGTATTGATAACTTGGTAGGATTCGTAGACTGCAAAAAAGAGAAAAACAATGAGAAGCTATTTTGCATACAATAAATTCCTACATTATGTTATGATTGCGTACATTAAACAAAACATGGTAATTTGAGGAGATATGAGACTAATTGACTAAAAAAAACTTAAGAGCAATGTAGTTGATTAAATCAAGAATTGATCATAATGTCCAACTTGAGAGTCAAAAGATGGTCAGGAGAACATACACATTTAAATCTGATTATCTGAATATATCCCCGTGATGAATGGCGCAAGCATTTCGGAGATAAATCAGCTCACTGGATCGTCTTCTGGAGTTTTCATATGCATAAAGCTGAAGCATTTCGGAGCGTAAAGTGCCTTCTTAAATCTGCACTCACGTTATGAAACAATGTAAATACATGAGATTGGCTTTTGAAACAATATATATAGTATAGAAATTGTTCACGATCAGTTACTTGGCGTAATGAGTAGGAGGATTTGCTTTCTTCAGAGTTCTCAATCGAGTTTCAGTTGACGAAGCATTCATCTTCGATGACAGTATTCTATCATACAAAATCTGCCAAAGAACAAATTGGAAAATGATAAGAAAATCTATGCTCAAGCAAAAAATTAAAAAAGAATTGGAAAAACATACCCCTTACCTGGTGAAGCCTAAAAAGCAAATAGAAGGAAGAATTTCCATAAAAGATCCTTGAACCTCTACCTTCATGCAATTGTTTAGGCAAATGTTCAGCAAGAGGTTTAGAAATTTCTTTAAAAAAAGTTGAAAGTGGTTCACTTGTTCCCTCTGTCTTGTACAAGTCCGCATCAAGCATTTCTACAAGTCGGCATCAAGCTATTTTTGAATCCAGCAGTCTTTTCCATCTCAGAATCTTTAAAATCCAAGAAATTACCTTCTCCGTGATGGATTTCAGGAGATATCTCACCCTCTTCTCTCTCACCTTCATAGTCAGTAGGAATTTCAATGGATGGATGGGCATTCTTATGAGAAATCAGAGTCGATCCCCTGAAAATCAGAGTTTCTAGTTATATTGACAGCTATATTAAGTTATATTAGCTAAATGACTATTGTAGTGTATTACCCATAAGCCTCATTTATGTCTCCTTAAGTATTACTCTGCTAATGTAGGGACTGGTGAGATAAACAAGGTCACAAACTAAAATGAACAACAAAAGCAATCGAAGCATCTTATCCAATATCAGAAGTATTAATTAATAAAGGATAGAAAGCACAACAATTAATAAAGGACTTATCGCATCTTATCCCTCGAAACACTTTACAGTAAATTTGTATTTCTGTAGTACTCACAATTAGTATCAACCATTAATAAAATTAGTCTCAACCATTAATAAACTACTAGACCATATGTAGTACTCACAATTAGTCTCAACCCATTTAAGATTTCAGCAGCAAGTTGATCTCCTTTTGCTTTGAGTTTTTCCAAGTTTCCATATATCTTGTGCAACACCTTGTCAGGAGCTTCTGATTGCAAATCAAAACCCTGGAATGCATATTCTTCATAAGTAAAATCAATTATGATATCTTTGTATCTGAGTAAATGAATTTCTATCGGCAATTAATTACCTGAAATAACAAAATCAGCAACTTTTGAACAAAATCACCTCTTTAAATAACAACTATAAGAATAAGAGAGTTATAAACCAATCCTAAAGTTACATATAGTTCAACAAATATATTCATTGGAACATAATCATCCAAAGTTACAAACCAATCCTACAACCAGTGACTAGTTTGACAACATGCATTTGACAAATTCATCTTTTAACACCAAAAGTATAATGAATGTAACAGTTGAAACTTGAAAGCTAAAGGGACTAAAGTTCAGGAACAATAGCAAGGTCAGCTCTAACTTAGCCATGTCATTGTCATATGTCTGCAACCCTTTCCCAATCAAGCTGCAATATATAAATCAAATAGCATAAGATTAATATTCACTTACATCATGTCATCATCTGATAAATTCAAGGCCAATTTAAATAAAATACAATATTTAAACATACCATTGATTATTGTGTCGTCGGTGTTGTCGAAGAAGACGAGTCCATTATAATTTTTGAGAATTTTGATTAAAAAAATGCAAGTTAAATAAATACTTTATAAGATGCATGCTTATAAATAAAAATCTAATTATATTTTTCTTAAAAAGAAAAACTTACCACTTTCAAGTTTTTCCACATCCTCTAAAATTTCTTCAATGATGAGTGGTTTCAAATTTAACCGAAGCCAATCTTGAGTACAAATAAGACTTTCTACCACCTTAGGAGTCAATGAACTCCTAAAACAATCAAGTACCCGACCACCAGTACTAAAAGCAGATTCTGAAGCAACTGTTGATATCGGAACAGCTAATACATCACGAGCAATTTGTGCAAGTATAGGAAATCTATGACAATTTTGCTTCCACCATCCCAAAATGTCAAAAGTATCACAATACTCTTCAACTATTTCATTAAGATACTTGTCTAATTCTGACATATTGCCATCGCCAAAAACTTATGTCTTTTGTTTCTTATATTTCGCTATAATTGATTGTCTTTTCAAATCATCCATATTTGTTGAAGCATCTTTACTACTAATCTACTAATTCATTTTGAAATAGAAGGAACTCTTGAAGTATTACATTAAGGCTCCATTTTTTCCTTATAATTCTTGTACAAAGCAAATAAAGTGTCCTTTATCATCTTTCCCATTCTTGCACCTTTCTCATCTCCATATAATTCAATCAACATAAATTCTACAAAATCCAATTTATGCCTTGGATCAAGCACCACCGCAATATAAAGCAACTTATTAATTTTCTCAGGATCTCCCCAATATTTGTCAAATTTATTTTTCATTTTAATTCCCATGGAATACACATCAAGATCATCACTTTCTTGCCACTCCATCAAGATGGTATGAATGTAACTAATTTCATGTGCAAAAGTATTGGATGTGACATACAAAGATCCAGAAACTTTTAATGTAAGCTCATAAAACACTCGTAATAGAGATGCAAAAAGTCTAACATTAGCCCAATCAACACTTGTTGGCTTCCCATCAAAAATCTTTAACACTACAAAAAAACACCCATATAGGAGTGGTTTTTTTGACTTTCAAGAGCGGTTATCAACCACTCCTACACTTTTACCAACGGTTTAAAAACCGCTCCTCTTATTGCCGTCCCTATATCTTATAGTAGCGGTTTTTTTAACCGTTGGTAAAAGTTATAAAACCACTCCTATTTTTACTTTGTAGGTACGATTTGAAACCGATCTTACACATTATACATATAACAACGGTTTCAGACCGCTTCTGTAGTTATAAATTTAGGAACGGCTCAAACCGCTGCAAAACCCTTTAGCTGTTAGAATGGTTTTAAACCGCTTCTATACATCATGGATATAAGAGCGATTTTAAAATGCAATTAATACTAGAAATTAAGAATCGATTTTAAACTGCTCCTAAATATGGGAATAGGAGCACATTAAAACGCTATTAAAGCTTTAAATTTAGAAGTTGTTCAAACCATGATATTTAATATTTCAATCCACCAAATCAATACATAACATTATTAAACAATTATCCTCCAAAACAATAATAAGAGTACTCCAAATGCTATTATAAAATAACAGTCATAATGTTCCAAATTCAATAGTTACTAAAAGTTCTAACATTAGACAAATACTTTTTTTTCAAAATTCTATCTAATCTTTATCTGGCTCTGACACTGGAGGAGATCTATAACCACTTTCATGTGCATTTGATGGAGAACTTCTATGATGCCGCATAATATCTGCCAAGATAGTTGTCATCATCAATAGCATATTGAAAAGTTATTTCGACAAGTTAAAACAATTATTACCTCAACTCTTATTATTTCATCATCAACAAGAGCACCTCCTTTTTTTTTTACTTTGTCGACTGAGATGAAATAGTTCAATGTGAGTTGACTTTCTACCATTTTCCTGAATCTAAGTACAAAAAAAATCATTTTAGATTGATTATGCAAATAATAATAGCTCGAATACATACAAATTGATATTAACATAACAAATTGATCAAATAAATACATAGAAATTTATCTTCCAATGAGGGAATATTTGTTCGTCCTTGTGCATGAATCCCTCATTTTTTACTCTCATTTTCTCGATTTATTTTTGATGTCCTCTGAAACAAAAAAAATTGCAACAAATTTATCCATACCAATATATAAAAATTAATCAATACAAGAACTACCTCATTAGACTTCAAATAACGATACAAAATTTCTCAAACATCAGACGTGAGATCATGGGGAATGGGACGGATACGCATAAGTTCATTTAATAGAATATTTGGATCATAAGAAGTAGCCTTAATTTGAGCCTTCCACCGCCTCCATGAACCTGTCACGCCCCCAGAGGCCCGTGCTAGCTCGAAAATCGGATAGCACCTCCCTTGTACGACGGACAATCTGAAACTCATACATACATCACTCCACACATATATAGCTCAGCCACACTCGGCTGGCATTCACAGATCCACAACCACGCAGTTAAATAAAATAACTAACAAATAATAAACATAATACATAAATCTCTATAACTAAGCGCAGCAAACCGAAATCCAGCGGAAATAAATAAATAATGTCTAACGAAAGCCCAAACACCATCCGATCTGATAATAAAACCAAAACAACACCAATACGATAAAAATAACACGAAAGTACAAATACACATCTATAGAGAAACAAATATTCTCCGAAACAAAACATAGATGATTTCAACTAAATCTAAACCACTTATTTAAATCAACCCTAATTAATCCAACCAATACTCCTTAATTAATCAAGAAATTAATCCACTAATTTAACCCAACCCAATTAATCATCAATTAACACATCTTATTAAAAACAACTTAATCAGCCATCACAATTAATCATTTTTAATACATTGCTAATTGAGTAACCCAATCTAGTGGTTGATACATCTATCATCCATATCCATTTCAATCTAACATTATATCCTAATCAACACTTACCTTAATTTGATGCCAGCGCTTTCACCTGCTCAGAGTCCGGTGAAGAAAATCAGAGAACACACGGACACAAAATCAGAAGCTCGAGGTCAACACCACCAATTCTTACTTGCGATAAACCCCTCTTTCCCCTGTTCAGACCTGCTAAAACCTAGCCACCTTAGCCTCTAGTCCAAATCAATTCAAGGAAAGGAAAAACTCCTTACTAGTCCTTGGCCGGAAAGGAACAACAACGTTGTGAATGTCTCCGGCGACAATTCGACTCGGGCAAGCTACGCTCGAAACGCGATGGAGGTGGCAATCGGACGGCACCATCTTTGGATGAAAACAAACCCACCATCAGGAAGAAGGAGGGCTGGCGGCGCTCACCATGGCCGGCGTGCTGTCGTGCAAGGCAAGGGGGTAGCGGTGTTACACAGAGGAGGCGGCGGATCGAAGAAAAATCGATCGCAACTCCGGAGAGAGGCTGCGCCGACTGGAGAACTTGGTGACTGGTGACTGTCGCCGCCTGCGGTCGAAAGGCGCCGGGGAAGGGCAGCGGCGATCGGGGAGGAGGAGGTTGGCGATCCGCGGCTTCCTTTGCGTGCGCGAAGAGGGGAGGGATCCGAGGGGAAAAGTCGGTGCTTCTTTAGGACTTGGAGACTAGTATCCATTGCTCGCCGGCAATTCGGAGGTGGCGGCGAAGGGCAGCGTGGCATCGGTCGATCGCCGTGCGCGAAGAAGAGTCGGCGAGGAGGGGAAGAGTCGCCGTGCACGGAGAGGAGAGGTTTTTGTTTTATAAATACTTAAACTTATATATATATATATATATATATATATATATATATATATATATATATATATATATATATATATATATATATATATATATATTCCGGAAAAATCAAACTTTTCCTTAAATAATTACCAACCAACTCATCTTGCATCCCATTAAATCCGCAATTATTTTCAAAAATTTCAAAAAATTCTTCCAAAATTTTTCCCTTGATTGTTTCCAATTTTCAACTCCTATTTATCATGATTATGCAACAAGTGCTTTTATTTAATTTTTTAATTAAATAATTAAGTCAATAAAATTTTAAAAATTTCAAATTGACAAAAATATAATTACAATTAAGTTGGATGCATGAGTAGTGTTTTTATTTAATTTTTTAAAATAAATAATTAAGACAATAAAATCTTATTTTTAGGATTTAGATATTATATTATAATAATAAATAAATAAAAATTTCATATTGAAAAATATTTGAGATGTTTCGATGTAAAATGTCCAACATCACATTTTCCATAATATATAAATATATAAATAAAATGTATTAAAAATTTAAATAAATTTGAAGCATGGTACAAGTTTATTTAATTGTAGGAAAATATTATTTTTTTCACTATGTTAAAACCTAAAAGAGTATAAAATCCTCTGTAAAACTTGAATGGTGATATACAACTCTGTATTTTTAAAATTTGATTAAAACATTCTCTCTTTTTTAGCATCATAATAATTGTATATCTAAATTATTTTACCATAAATTTTAAGTCTTATATGAGTACTTTAATTTGAATAACAGAAAATAATTTTAGTAGAAATGTTTAATATAGAATCGCTATTAAAAGTATCCAATATAGCGGTTTCATGATTGTTTCTAATAGTTGTAGCAATAAGAGCGGTTTACAATCCTAGTTTATATAAATCGATGCTAAAACTATACAATTAATGTAGATTAAAAATCAATTGTACACGATTAGAGTAACAGAAGCGGTTTATAGCAACACTTGATACAAATTTTTGTTCAAAGAATCCAATAGGAGCGATTTTCAAATCGCTCCTAAAAGTTAAAGCAATTGGAATGGTTAGTAACCCAGTAGCAGCAGTTTTAAGATCGCTTCTAATAGTTGTATAATTAAGAGCGGTTTACAGGAGCGGTTTTTTCAAACCGCTTTTGAAACAATTCAATAAGAGCAGTTTTAAAATTGTTTCAAAAAAGTTAGGCAATAGAAACGGTTTAATTCAAACCGATTCAATTGATCAATTTTCAAAAGCGGTCTTATAACCACTCCTAAATAACCGCTCCTATATAGGTGTTTTTTTTGTAGTGTAATTCTCTTTTAGGTTTACCATCTGATTCAAATATCATCTCTCCATTCTCATTCAAAATAGTATGTCATTCTGTGTATTGAAGATCTAATTTAAAACATGGATCTTGTTCATCAAACCTATCAAAGATCTTTCAAATTTTTGAGTTGTATTCAACATCAAGAAAGTTGAGTTCCATCTGGTTGGTACATCTAAACATAATGAGTTCTTGCTTTCAATTTTTTCAATCTCTACACATTCTTTGAACTTGCTTAATCTAGAGGGAGATTGCTTAACATATTTAACTGCATTCCTAACCTTCACCACAGATTGATTTATATCTTTTAATCCATCAGCAACAATCAAATTGATTATATGAGCTACACATCTCATATGAACAAATTCTCCCTTCATAATAGTGGAATCCAAATTAATCATCTTTTTTCTGAAACTATTGATAGCAACATCATTTGAACTTGCATTATCAACTGTAATAGTGAAAATTCGATCAATTCCCCAACCTCTCAAGCAATTTTCAATGGCTAAACTAATAGCCTCACCTTTATGACTTGTAATTGGACAAAAATTGAGAATTCTTTTCTGTAAATTCCAATTTGTATCAATAAAATGTAAAAATACGAAAAATGAAAGGACTAAAATGGAAAAAGGGCTTAGTTTGGAATTGGGAAGTGGAGGGGCTAAATTGGAAAAGGGTGACCACTTAAAAGCTATTCTTTTCTCCTCTTCCTCGCACACTCCGCCAAAGCCCTACCCATTGTTGCGATCCCAAAAGCCAGAACTCCATCTCCTTCCGATGCGAGTTCTCTTCCCCTCTTCTTCTCCGCTAGGAATCAGAACTCCTTTCTCCGGCGAGGTTGAAGCGCTGCCTCCGCTCCAAATCGACCCTTGATTGGTGTTCAAGCTCCTCCGACGAGGAGTCATTTCTCTTCCATCGCGATCGATCGAGGTTTCCTTCTTCCATCTCCTTTGCCGGGCTTGACTAGTAAGAAGAGTTGCTGTTGGGCGAAGCTGCTGGGGTGTGAGCAAGTGAGATCACCGGGCTTTCCTTCTTCCAGATCGTGGCGATTCAGGCGAGGATCTAGGGTTTGCAATGGTATGAGCTCTTGCGGTCATCTTGATTTAGATTTTGTATGCGCTCGAATGCTAGGAAATGATCGAGATTATGGATTGAAGGTGCAGGGAAATGGATTCTTTGTTCTCGGACTCGAGATTGATTCTGTCATCATGGGAGTTGGTAGCTAGGTCGGTCCAAGACTCTCTTGATCAACGATGTTAAGGTAAGAGCAATTTGGTTGCTTAGATCAGAGATCGATTTGGGTGTTGTGATTGAATTGGAGTTCTGTTTTGATACGATTTTGGATTCAAATCTGTGCCACGGGATTTTAGTTGTCGATTTGCTTCTGTGAGCTTTAATCGAAGTAGAGTAATGGATTTTCCGGAATAGAAATCATGGTTTGATTTTTGTTTGGTGGGACTCTTTCTCCTTGTTCTTGGAGTATATCCTGTGTTTTGCTTCGGATTGCAAAGGTTTAACAAGGTGGCTGATCAGATTTGATCTCGTATGTTTCAGTTGGATTTGTGAATAGGTGGTGTTCTGTTTTTGGGCTGCCGTGAGGGTGGATGTTGTCATGAGTTATGACTCTTGGTAATAACCCCTGTATTGTATTGAGTTTGATCTAGTGGGATTGAGTTTGTTATCCGGCTGAAGGTGGAGCTAGATTTTGATTAGCTATTTAGTTTATATATTAGTAGCTAAAAATTTGTGTTTATATACAGGACGTTGATTTGGTATGGACGGGTGGACCCGAGGTTCTTTTTGGACACAAGCACCTACATGGAGGCGGGTATCTCTGACTTATCTTGAGATTAGTCATAGTTGATATGCTTGATAAGCTAGGTTTAGTGGTAGAGTAATGTAGTATTTTATACCTGCCTACCTTTGCGGATACTGTTTATTATATACCTGACAGGTGATACCTACACTATTAGGATCTAGGCTATGGTGCATTATTTATGATCCTTGCATATCATGTTGATATAGGTGGATTAGATAGTGGATGTTGTTTGACCAGAGTCATGCATCATCGTGCACTGTGCATCACTGTCGATCAGTGGCCCCTTATGGGTGAGTCAGGTCGACAGTCATACTGACCTATCCATACGGCTACTCATGGGTTAGTGGTTGACGGAGTATGGGTAGGGTGCTCTGTGCTGCTCCGCTCATGCACTCATGAGTTAGTGAATCGGAGCGTGGTAGTAGGCAGAGGTCCCTCCTTGAGTGGTCAATATACCAGGAGTTGAGAGAAAGAGGTCTCTCCCCCATTTATATACATGGGGTAGGTGTTAACACTCAGATAGAGATATCCTCCAGAGATGGCCTGGGGCTGATAGTGATATAGCCAGGATAGGTGATGACCTGGGGTTGATAGAGATATCGCCAGGATAGGTTTTGGCCTGGGGCTATTATTGATATCGCCAGGATAGGTCATGGAGTAGGGGTGTTACACCGGCAGCATACCATCTACTCGGTTGCTCAGGAGTAGCGACGGCAGAGTACGGATGATAGTCACAGCTCTACGCCGGAGGGTGGCCTCCATTCAGCTTCCTCCCGTACATAGGTGACGATGTCTGACCGGCGACAGAGGTGACCATGTCATTGCACCATGTGCATACGCATCTTTTGCACTTGTCGTGCTTGTTATACTTGGATGTTGCATTTGATTGACATGCACATACAGGAGACCCTTATGTCTGGTTTCGGCGACTCAGCCACATTGGTATGGTATTTGCTATTTCGGTTTTCAGTTGTACTTACCACTGCCCGTACCTGTGTTTATTTCGATAGCTTGTTACACTATTGCTAGCCTAGACTATCTTGTATATCTGATGAGATATCCGCTGAGTACTTGTGACTCACCCCGTTAGCTCCCTATTTTTATTTCAGGATGATTGTCTGGAGTGCCCGGCAGCCTGTCCCAGTTCGCGTATTTCTTCGAGATGATTCCGAGATGTTTCTTTTACTTTGTTGGTGGTACATGTTGGTACATGTTTTCTATTCTTTTACTTTACTTTTTCCGCTGTTGTATTCGTGCTTGATTGTGTCCTTTTATACGGCGGTATAGTTGTACTTTTGTATGTCATGGATGCCTTGTGCTTTGTGTTCGTCGTAAGTCGTACCAGTACGTAGCTTTTATCGTCGTCTTGTTTTTGTGTATCTCAGACAGTTGTTCCAGCCCTATAGGCTGTGGTACAGTCAACTGAGGTGGTCGTAGATGCTTGGTTTCCGAATTGTCCGTCGGTCGAGGGAGCGGCAGTCCGGTCGGTATCGGACGGGCAGCTCCTCGGGGCGTGACAATTTTTGGTATCAGAGCCCAGGTTGCGAGATACCTTGTGGTCTTGTGGGTGTTTTGGGATTTTGAGTCGGAGTCGTGTTCTCGATGGACGTGATTGGGACATGGCGGCGATGGGGCATCTCCAGGTGACACGAGGTATATGTCATGACTCATTTACCTCTTTTGTATCTACTATTTATTGTACGGTTAGAGATTTCTTTATGGTGATATGATTTATACTTGACCGGTAGGTACTCGTAGATATGTTTTGGCTGGAAGGCATGTAGTCGATCCGTTTTATTTGCGACAATGTTGGGAGTCGATTATAGGTGACTGGTTGACATGTTGCCGACTCGTCTAGGATGCAGAGAATGTTGATTCTCGAGTAGCACCGATATATGGTCGGAAGACGAGGGTCGAACCTGTCAATAACCTATCGGAGGTTAAGGAATTCATGTTATAGAATTCCTGTCTCATACCAGTTGTATACTAGTATCAGTTGTTATCGATTGTGAGACATTGGGACTGCATATCGATACAGTGATGATTTCTCCTATATCGGGGAGTTTTAGACTTCTGGTTCACTTGTGCTGAGTTAGGTGACCTAGAGGGTACGAGTGAGTACATGACCTGCATTGATGCAGGAAGTGTAGTACTAGCTATCTACTATAACTGATAGTAAAAGATCGATATAGCTGGAATATGAGTATGACTTTCATAGATATATACACCTTTGTAGTATTTTGGTGTATATCATAGTGGACATATACCTCTTGAGTATCGCTTATACTTTTGTATACTCTACCTTGGATAGGTGGGATGCATATTTCCCAAGAGGGATTGGATATCGATTCCCATAATGTTAGGGTGGGTATCCATTGACTTGGAGGTAGCTCGATTGATACCTAGTTAAGCTTTTTCAAATCACCATTATGGTCAAGGTTGACTAAGGAGATGATCGGATGACACGTTGTGAATTCGATCGTATGGTGGAGAATATTGATTCTTCAATGGTACTAACTGATGAGTTGGGAAGTTAGAGTTAAATCGAACGACAACCTATTGGAGGTTGGGTATCGTAGTTGGCTCGACCGACATAGGATCGATCCACTTTAGCTCATGGAGCTTTGGGCGGTTAGGATTATATATTTCCGTATAGATATCCTAGATGGCATGTTTGGAGGACATGACCTGCTGGATGCAGCAGAGATGATATTCGCTGTTTATCATTTCAGTGGATAGAGGATAGATATATCCTGTTCCGTGGGACTTTTGACCTCGGATTCATTATACTTGGTTAGATAACCTAAATAATACAGTCAAATGTGACTTGTACCGATCCGGAGGAGTGTAGAGCTAGTTGCTTGACACTTACGAAATTATCGCTCGTACTTGGTTTAGATAACCAAGAAGGTACCTTTGGACTTCTGGTTTGTGCAGCGATGCAAATCACTTACGAGACTGAGTTACCTTTATGTGAAGACACTAAGGACGGTACTCAGGAAACAAATAATTACTTTTCGATTACTTTGGGATACTCCTAAGAGATTGTGTGTCTCTATCGCCTTTTGGAGCGGAGTGGGAGTATATCGGGTAACGAGACGATGGTTAGTCGACTGGTCTGATGTTGTTCTAGCCTATGAGGTATCATGACTCATAGACAGATTGTACGTGTCAAATATTCTCGATAATACATCGAGAATTAGGAACGGATATGGTGCGGTGAATTTGGTGTTAACTGCGCAACACTTAAGAGATTCGACCGTGATCGGTAGAGGTTATTGAGGATAATGTTCGAGGGGTGGACCGTTGGTTGTCAAGTAAGGGTGGTTATGATCTGACCCCCAAACCAGTCCATGCGGTGACTTATTAGTGCTAGAGATGACGAGATTACAGTTACTTCCTCGTCTCGGGCCCAGAGGTTCTAGCACGTGAACGTTAGGGATTCCTATTGTCACTCGGTCGTACTGAGGACAGTGGTAGCCCTTGGCTCCGGGATGTTCTCGTAGTCCGAGAATTTTCGGACGCGTGTTCGAAAGAGTGTGCTAGCATTTGCTTATGGTTAGAAAATTTTCTGACTTGTTTTCGGAGGAGCTTCCTGGAT